>JAIUZE010075436.1:0-14424 GCA_022085475.1 Heliosperma pusillum
AAATCGCATGCTTGTATGTTTATTTCCGCATTCGCGAGGGTTGTCACAGTTGGTATCAGAGCTTTATCGCTCCCGACGCACACACGTGAACCCTAAACTTAAACTACTTGACCTTGAAATAATAAATGAGAGATGGGTAGACTTAAGGACCTAAGGTGGTAGTCTTTGGTGTACTTGATGTTTGTTAGGTTCTAACTTGTTTGTTTATTGTGTTGAGTGATGTTATGTTTATTTATATCTACCGTCTTAAGGTGGATCATGTGTTACCTAGAAGAAGTATCCTCTACCGAAGATTTGAAGATTGACGAGCTTAATTGAAATGTATTTCTTCCTCATCGATGTTTTCTCTCGTCCTTAATGTATCATGCTCTCTTCCTTCTATCTAAGTGCTTCTTCATCATCTAACTTCTTTTTCCCTTGGAAATTACTCTTGTTACTTTCCTCCTCCTTATCAATTTGTACCTTCAACTTCCTTATGTGACCTTTTGTGGACACCATACCCTTTTGTTTGTGGCATATTGTACTTGTTCGGAAGAATTTTAGACTTGGTGGAATGTTAGTGTTGATTAGAATGAATTTGGGATTCGAGAAAAATTGTGTAGACTTAAGTTCTCCCCTAGTGGTGAGAGTTGGTATCCTTGAGGAAAGTGTGGTAAGGTATGTTTAATGATTTTAATGTATAAATGCTTGCCATGACTTGTGTGTAAATAGTTCATGATATTCGATGGTGTAAGGTCGAATGAGTTGGCTATGACTTCTTAACTCATTAGTAATTTAGTCTTTTGGACTTAGAAGTTTAGTATTGTTTTGAAGACCATGCTTATGATATGTCTAATTGGTGTAAATAAGAAGTTTTGAATGATATCTTGAGGTGCGAATTACTTTTGAGGTTAAGTGACGTCGTGTGGTTTCTTATTGTGTGTTTGTGAGTATAGGCTTGGTGGAAAAGCATTTGGCTATAGTGCTTGGATTTAAAGATATGATCGTATCTTATGGTATCGGAGACTCATTTGAAGTAGTATGCTTTCGTTGTAAGTTGAACCATATTACTTGAGGATTATAGATATGAGCGAGATTCGATGATGTGAGCTATGATGGAAATACCTTGGGACGTTAATGATGATGTTTGACTTGAGGTTGTACTTTGTTAATAATGAAATCGTGGGCTATATGAGTTGACAATGACCGAGTATAAGGGAGTATTTGTTAGTCCTTCAGTTAAAGAAACCTTTGAGGTTGTGTTGAATATTTGAGCTAAAGGAATGTTACTATGCTTGAGTTGCAATTCCGCATTTGGGAATCCGTGTGATATGAAAAGATGGATGAATTGGGTTGTAGTCGATTTGTCGAATTTAGGCGTACCTTACTTTGATGATTTGTGGTACCATTGTCCCTTGTTTGACCTTTGTTATTGGGATGACTTGCTTTACTATCACCCTAAGTTTGAAACGAGAAATTTTGTGGATTAAACCTTTACTCGTGCCACTGTCCCTTTTCATTTCCATTCTTGAATGTTTTTGTCAAGATTGATCTTTAAGAAATCGCATGCTCGTATCTTCTTTCTTACTCGGATATCTTCATAACTCTACTATCTGCTTTGTCTCTTGCTTATGACCTCGTTATTTTCAAGCGTTCCTCTCTTATAATCTCGTGCCTGATTATTCTCTTGTTCTCCTTGAGATTTCCTTATCGTTCCTAACTCGTTGCTGCTAAATCTTTTCTCTAGTGGTTTGGATATCCCGTTGTAAGGCTCAGAGAGTAAGTGTAATGTATTTTGGAATTCTTTAGTTAGAATATGTGTCTTTGGATTGAGCAAATTTCATGTTGTATCTGATCATGAAAAATAGGACTTAAGCTCTAGGATGAATCCTAATAGTGATAATGTATCGTCTCTTAGTGGTTTTATATTTGGAGCTTGGTATTGTAGTGCTATTTTGAGAATTGAGTTGATCATGATAATAGTTCGTTGTTGTTGGGTATTATAACGGTTGCTTGGTATGTCATTTGGGAATTAGATGTCTCTAATTGGTGGATTCTAAAAGAGACTTTGCTTTAGGGAAATTGAGCCGGTAGCCAAAGTTTGAGGAGTATTGTCATAAATGAAAATCGATTCATATTGAGTTTTAGATGAATTAGATGATTTGAATGGTTGTCTGATTGCCAAGTGATTGATCATTTGTGGTTTGGAAGTAGTAACTTTCTTTTATTCTTAAAGAATCATAGTTTGAGATTGAGAAATGTTCTTTGCAAGCTTTGGATAATGAGTGCTTAGTTGTTATGGATTATAGAGTTAGAATGGTGAACCCATTTATCTTGAGGATTAGTAACCACCATAGTTTGCTAATGCGACTATTTATATTTGAGGCTTCGAGCGTAGTAATGATTGAATTAAGGATGTCATGGCGTATTAAAGAATCATTATAAGCGATAATGGATTGTGGATTTTCCCTTGTCGTGAGACTTTGGATGAGGCTAGTTGGATCTTAGATAATTATGTTTGTTGCTTGATTTGGGATTGTTGTAAATAATGTTTATAGATTTTAGCGATTCAGAATGGTTAAGGTGTAATTGAGGTAAGTTGCACCCTCTTGAGGACTAGTTTATTCGTAAAGTTAGTGATGTTGAATTCTTGTAGATCTTCATGCCGATTTTATCGTGATATTCCTATCCCTAAGAGTTCGATTTGTTTTGTTTTTGCGTGTTTTGTATATATTTTGTTATCGTGATTTGTGAACTTGATGTTCGAGTCGCTCTATGTACGTGTAATGTCATGTTATTTTGAGTTTACCTTTGGGAAAACCTTCAAATTTCCATATTGTATTTCTAATTTAACTTTTCAAAGAAGTCTAAAGATGGATTTTGTATCCTCTTTTTGGAGAAAATGGATTTCTTTTGCTTTTATATTTGGATTTTGCGTTTAGTTGGATGTTTGGACTTGTTATTGGAGACGTCTGGTGACTAGTCCTGTACTTACTAACACTTGTTTGATTTTCGATTTCACTATTTCGACTTTGATTTTATTTTGATAGCTAGAGTTCTCGTTCGCGACGGGCACTCTTGTCATTCATAATTAAAGTTTCGCACTTATGAAAAGTTTCTTTAAACTGTTTTCGAGATGAACCTCGTTTCTTAAATGTTTCCCTTGTAAAAGTTTTCGTACTAATTTTGAAAACCGATTCTTGTCGTTGATACTTTTGTTTTCTACTCTCAAGTTTCGAGGACGAAACTTTTTTAAAAGGTGGGGTGATTGTAACACCCGCAAATGTACCCTATTTTTATAGTAAAAATATTTTACGGATACTTTTCAGCGAAATTTAGTTTTAGTTTAGAATTAAATTTTCCGTGTCGAATTTAGAATTTCCGTGTCCGTATTTGGATTTTACGCGAGATTTCAAGTGAATCACGTCTTAAGACGTCTTTGACTTTTCTTGACTTTTTCCACTCACTCTCTACTTATACTAACCCTAACCCTAACTCCCTCACAACTCACTTCTTCTTCCTCATACAAACCACCAAAACCTAGCCTCCATATTTGCTCAAGTCTTAATATCGATCATACGCCTTCATTTATTGCTCAAATTCACTAAGGTTCGTCTTATTCCTTCCCTCTCATCTTCCTCTATCCGTATTGGTAATAAAATTACCGTCTTTCTCGCTTTTCAATTTATCCGTCTTTCTCAAAGGTGAATTATATTCATCTTTTGTCGTCTTTGTTTAGGTGGAGACTTTCTAGGCCCCGACAAAGATTACTATCTAGTGGAAAAGGTAACGGTGAAGGGTTACTCGATATCATTTACGTGTTTTACGTGTTTTCCATGTTAGAAATCGTATTTAGAATATGATTAGTAAGCTTAGGAATTGTGTTATTGATGATGATTGTTGTTAGTTGATGATTGTTGATGATGATTATTGATTGTTGATAGTTGATAGAAGTTAAATATGAGAATTGAAAATGATTGAACTTGTGTATGTTGTTCTCGGGTGAGGTGTTGTCCCAGCCGGGTACCCGGCCGCTGGCCTCTTGACCGGCTGGGAACACACCAGAAAGAAGTTGTATTTTGTTTGTTAATGTTGTCCCAGCCGGGTGCCCGGCCGCCGGCCTCTTGACCGGCTGGGAACACACTGCATTTTGGATGATTTTGCGTGTTGATGATGTCCCAGCCGGGTGCCCGGCCGCCGGCCCCATTGACCGGCTGGGAACTCACTCCACTGACCCCTTTTCGTAAAATGATCATATCTCCTTCGTTACTTGCTTGTTTTTGTCTTGTGACCTACCGTTGGAACCGTAAGAGGATAAGCTATCACCTCAACTTAGAATTTCTGCATTTGCATGTCTAAAACTCTAGTTATGACAGTTTGAAGTGGGCCCTTGTTTTAGTTAGTTTTCAAACTTTTTGTTTTGAGATAAGATCTATGTTTCCTATTTATTATGCTTCTTAAACTTGGTCTAATGCTTATGTATCATGTATTGATTCATGTTTATCATAGTTACATTTATATAATGCCCTAGTCTCATGCTTGGTGACGGTTTTTGATATGTCACACTTTGAGTTGGTTTTACAAATGTTACGGTTTCAGCACTAACTTTCTATGTGCTTTGTACTCTCATTCCCTTGGCTACCTCCACGTTCGTAAGGCTGGAATGTCGGAACGGGGAGTGTATCCTTACTGCTTAATTGCATGTGTTAGTTGGCATATGACGACGTTGTTGGGAGGCGAACGCTTTGCGTTGATCGACCCGGCCGTCAAATGTTGTATACTTGCGAGGTGGTGTCATTTGCATGTAGCGTACCGCTTGTTATGAGGCTGTGCTTTTCCGCCTCTTTCGTGAAGGTTGACCGAATTTGGGGTACTCGACGTCTTTGTATGATCGAGTCTTGGATGTGGAACGTCTTACCACATGTCAAATCGGGAAATGTCTTATCCCGAGAGTCTGGCCAGGTTTAGACTAGGACCGTATTATTATCGTCGTCCTACCAGGAGGAAATTAGTTTACATATACGAAATGTAGCATCGTGTATGCGTTCAGGGAAATGTCTTATCCCGTGGATGCCTTTTAATAATACTTGCCATGTACACGGTGCTAGTGCGTTTCATTTATCGTGAGAGAGGTCGTCAATGTATTTTATGTTTGAATGGATGATAATATGATTGATTAATTGTGATCATCGCATGACTTGGCATGGTTTGGTTGTCGAGTCTCAATCTTATCAAACTTATACCGCTAACGGTGAGATGCAAGCCCTAGTGAGTGTATTCGGTTGCCTAAGAGTGTCTTCCCCGAGTCTTTGTATAATATGATGGATTCGGATTTGTACTTCATATGCTCTTATCATTATATATTGAATTGCCTATTTATCCTTATCGTATTTCACATGTATATCTATATATGCATGCCTCTACTTTTGTATTTTCTTTTATGTACGTTTAATGTGATATGGCTGGGAGAACCCGGAGTTACTCCCCACTGACTGTGGCGTTCATGTTTTTCATGGATGAACAGGTTGCTTGATTGGTTGGCTTTTTGCTTATGATATTTTGGGTTCGGGTGTGAGCTAGCGGGCGTTGTCCCTGGAAGATTCACCTCTAGACGTTATTTTAGCTAGTTGCTAATCTCTTTGACATTGATAACATTTTGAGAGACTACGTCTCTTGTTGTTGTATTTCATACTTTAGTTTGTAATATTTGACACTCCTCGTATACTTCTTCTTGCATGTATAAAAGTTTTAAAAACATCGTATTTTCCGCTAATTAATTCACATGCTTGTATGTTTTATTTCCGCATTCGCGAGGGTTGTCACACAATGGTCTGCTTTGACTCGCTAACAAGTCAAACATCTTGTCATAAAATCAGCAACATCCTTCTTCATCCCTAGCCACCAGAATGTATTCTTTAGATCTTTATACAACTTATCCCCACCCGTATGAACCAAATAGGGAGTACAATGAGCCTTAGTCATAATTATCTTTCTCAACTCCGGATCATTCGGTACACACCATCGACCCTCAAGACACTTTCATCTACATGAATCGAAAACTTAGGAGTAGTACCTTCCTCTACCCCTTTCTTCCACAGGCGAATCTTATGATCTACCAATTGCATGTTCTGAATATCATCATACAATTTCGGCTCGATCATCAAATCACTAGTAGCTTCTCCCTTTCGAATCACATGGATCCCTATCTTCGCTACTTCCTCCCTCAAACGCATCAAGGACATTGCAGTGCACAAGGAATGTATACTCTTCCGGCTCAAAGCATCAGCAACCACATTTGCCTTCTCCTCATGATTGGAAAATCTCCATATCATAATCACCGATCAGCCTCATATTTAGCTCATTCTGAGTATAGATGTACTTCAAACTTTTGTGGTGTGAAAACACCTTAAAGGTAGCCTCATACAAATAATGCCTTCAAATCATCAATGCAAAAACCATTGCACCTAGCTTCAGGTCATGAGTATGGTAGTTCTCCTCAAAAGTCTTCAATTGCCTCGAAGCATAAGCTATCATCTTCCCATTATGCATCAACTCACAACCCAATCCACACTTTAGAGATCTGGGATCTCATGTAGGGGCCTACCTGGCAGTTTCTATTAATATTGAAACGAAGTACGGCTTTTTAGCATTGCACCACAAAGGATAGACCAGAACTTTTTTTATAGAGGTTGAGTAAGGGTGAGCCATTTAAAACCAGACCTAAAATTAAAAGTAAAAAAATGTGGGGCCAGCACGTAGCTGTGCTGTCAGTAAGAAGGGAGCCGGCAAGTAAGGGAATAGCTTACTTGGGTACTAATAGAACAGGGCGGATCTTGCCCTGTGGGATAAGTATAACGCAATAACGCGTTGGCTCCCAGCTCCATCTCGGCCGGCATCCTGCTCTCGCAGTGGTATCCCCACCTATAAAAGTAAAAGGGGACATCCTTGATAACATTTCTGTGAACCATTTTTGTTGCTTGATTGGAAACAGATAGCGTATTTCACTTGGTTAAGCTGACGCATCTGTATATACTTCAAATTTATCACTCTCTTCCGGTAAAGCTAAGACAGGAGCTATGGTCAAACGCTCATTTAAGGTTCGGAACGCCGTCTCACAATTCTCATCCCAGCGAAAATTTTTCTTCTTCCTCATCTACGTCGTCATAGGTCTAGCTATCTTTGATAAGTCCTTCACAAACCTCCTATAATAACCAGCTAAACCCAAGAAGCTTCTCACCTCAGGCACATTCTTCGGTGCCTCCTAGTTAGACACCGCCTCTATCTTACTCGGATCCATCATTACCCCTTTCTTTGATATGA
Source organism: Heliosperma pusillum (assembly GCA_022085475.1). NCBI lineage: Eukaryota > Viridiplantae > Streptophyta > Magnoliopsida > Caryophyllales > Caryophyllaceae > Heliosperma > Heliosperma pusillum. The sequence goes on from JAIUZE010075436.1 coordinate 7,300, forward strand.
TGTGCCCTAAGAACGCCACCTTCTCCAGCCAAAACTCACACTTAGACAACTTAGCATACAGCTGGCTGTCCCTCAAAATCTGCAACACAATCCTCAGATGCTCTGCATGCTCCTCTTTAGTCTAAAAATAAACCAAGATGTCGTCGATGAACACCACCACGAACGTGTCCAGATATGGACTGAAGATCCGGGTCATAAGGTCCATGAATACTGTTGTTGTTATTGATGATTGATGATGATTGTGTTGTATGACTGTTAATTGTGATTGTTGTTCCTTGAAATTTGGTGGTTTTGGTTGTGGAAGATTGACTTGACCCCCCGGGATCACTCCTTATGGTTTCCGCTACACAAGGAGCATGTGCACATTAAGGATATGGGTATTTACTCACCTTGTGAGGGGAGAGGTGATCCATTGTGATACGGAGCTTAGTGGGTGACATGTAGGTGGGATAGATGAGGCCTAACAATGATCACCTGTTAGGAAGCGAGGCCTAGGTGTTTCGTGGTTTTACCCCGACACTGGCATAGGTTACCAAGGTTAATCCCAAGGCCTATTTTATATGTAATTGGCGAGATTTATGGTGGTGTGGTGATGTGTCTTGTGATGATTCTATGATGATGTTGTATCGTTCTTGTGCATATGATTGTTTGTTTTAGATGTTGTTGATCTTGTGAATGTTTTCAACTCTGTTGTGTTCCATTTGACATTTTCGTCGATTGGTGAGCAATAAGTTTTTGCAGGTTATGATTTGTGTCGGAAGCCTTTGGGGAGTCGGTCGATGGTGAACGACAGAGCTCATTTGATAGAGTCGTAGTATCATAGAAACACTCTTTATTAATGTTTTGGTATTTTTGAGGATTGGATTTCAGTTGTAATTACATTTATATTTCATCTTAATAATTATTTAAATTATCCTTATTGTTGATTTGATATGTACTAACTCGAGGAACCGAGTTCTTAACGTCCTTCCTTACTTAGGAATGTCTTGCTAAAAGCTCTCGAGGTAAGTAAGAGTGTTACAACTAAGCTTTTCCTTAGTCCCAAATCTTCTGACACCCTTCATCGCTGACACCTTAAGGAAAACCTTATCGCCAACCTCGAACATAATGGATCTAGCTTCTCGCGAACTAATCTCTCCTACTAAATAGACTTATGGACAAGCTCCGAACCAAGAACAACGACCTCGCTAAAATCATCCCAGCACAACAGCTGCGGCACTTTTTTCCGTAGAGAGCTTCAAACGAGGCCATCTGAATATTATCTACTTCCATTATGTACCTTATAAGTTATATTTAATCTTTCTAAGATTCAATTATTCATCTTTTAAGATTAGACTTAACATGATTAGTTGTAAACCTAGAAGTTACAAGAATTTGGCAAAATTCGTAGGTTGGATTGTATGATTTATGTGTCCGTCTTAATGTATTCATCTTTAAAACATTTGTGGAGAGACTATGGTTTATTTCAAGTTTGATTTATGCCTGAAAATGTTCGTAGCCATATTTCTTATAGTTTGTCTTGGGTGAATTATTTATGAACATCTATATATATACACAGGTATACTAGTGTTGTAAAGAATGGATCAAAACCCTAACTTACATGTCGAATATGTATTGGTTATTTTTTACACATAAAATTTGAAGAGTTGAGATGATGAAGGATTTTAAATTAACCAAAAATATCGTATTAAACTCATTTTATGAACAAATAAGTTTTATGCAACGAAATTCAACAGTGCTTAGAAATATGTCAAGAAAACTTTGATAAGTCTAGAATTTAAGAAGGGTTTTCATAAGAAGGTTGTAGAGAAGGGTCTTAGGGTTCCAACTCCACTAATATTGCATAGTTTAGATTTTTAATGAATTAATTATGAATTTTATAGTGAGACTGAATTGAGCGGTAAAACAGTGGAGTTGGAGTTTTTGTCTTTGAGTTGGAATAACTATTAGGACGTGAGGATTCTAGGCTAAAAGTATGATTAGTTAATTCAGTATGCAATAATTGTACGTAACTATGTTATGTAGGTGATGGATTTGTGAAGGATTAATTTTGATTGCTTGTGTTCTCGGAAATGCGAAAAGGTAAGGATTTATCCTACTCAGCCTGCGTTGTGTTATCTCATGATTTTTGTAAAATGGTCCTATGATAGTTATTTATGATGGAACTGAATTGTTATGTGTATTTGAGATGATTCTTGAACATGCTTACCATTGTGTAGACACCTGTGTCTGTACCTCCCAAAAGCTATCTAATGTTGATCGGACGACATGTTTAGTTTATGTCATGATTATAACGTTTTTTAGGCGGTTAATAAATGATAATTTGGAGACTTATGTCAACCCTTTTATTGTCATCTACGTGCCACTACGGTCATTTTGACAGTAGTTAGAGTTAACTCAGAGTCCGCATGAAAAAACCGTCCCCATTTTCAGGATCTCGTTTCGTTCCGAGACGAAATATTCTGGAGAGTATCGAATAATATTTTATTAGTCTTTGAGTTCAACACACATAACCGCGCCTTCTTGTAACAAGAGGAAACCTCCTTTGAAAGGACGCAACCAGTGCTGCGTCTCTTCTAAAGATTGCGGCCAGTGTTGCGCCTCTTCTAAGTAAGACATAGCTGTTGTTGCACTTTTTCTCAAACTCCTCACATATTTTACAATAAAAAGAGACCTCGGGTCTCTATAATTCCACACCGAATTTGATTTTCCTCCACATCTCTTAACTCTCTTTCATTCTAGATCTTTTTCCTACTTTTTGGGCCTTTTAGCAATTACGTGCGTGATCATCCAACCACGTTAGCTCAGTTCCTATTGACTGCTCCCCTCGTTTGAATTAAACCGACCAAACTTGACCAACTACACTTTAATTAATAAATTTTGCCTAAATCCTTGGTCAATTTGAAGGGCATTCACGCTACATAGTCTTGATAATCGTTAAAAACCTACTTTAGTCTACTCGCGACGCTAACATGTAAGTTTGAGGGTGTAAACCCTTTTTTATTTTGTTTTGTATTTATTTTACATTTATTTCACTTCTATTTACGATGAATATTCCCTAAACATTGCTTAAAGCTATTTTAAAACCATTTTCTTAACTGATAGAATACAGATCCGCCTTAGAAGAAACGCACCAAGTGTTGCACTGCTTGGGTTCGTGCACTGTTTTATCAAATTGATTTGTTTTCGTCTTAGATCACTAATAATTGAAATTAGTCGATTTATGTTAGCATCATGTTTTTGAGACAAAATTTCGATCTTTCTCAAATCCCGTCATCTAACTACCACTAATCAATATCAATTGGGTTAGAACGTCAATTTTATTTCTTTTATTAACCTAAATCGGATTAAATAGTCGCAATCGATTTCTAAATCAATTAACATAACAAATTGATCAAATGTGACATTCCTCGCGAATGCAGAAAGATAAAACATACAAGCATGTGAAAAGATATGCGGAAATGCGGTATTTTAAAAACTTTTATACATGCAAGTTTAAATAAACGAGGAGTGTCAAAATATTACAACTAAGTAAGGAAATACAACAAAGAGACGGGGTCTCTTAAAATGTTAACAAAGAACAAGTGTTTAGCAAAACTAGCAAAAATCGTTTAGAGGTGAAACTTCCAGGGACAACGCCCGCTAGCTCACACCCGAACCCCAAAACATCGTAGCCAAAAAGTCAACCATGCAAGCAACCTGTTCATCCATGAAAAACATGAACGCCACAGTCAGTGGGGAGTAACTCCGGGTTCTCCCAGCCATATCACATTAAACGTACATCAAAGGAAATACAAAAGTAGAACATGCATACATAAAGATATACATGTGAGATACGATAAAGATAGATAGGCAATTCGATATATAATGATAATAGCATATGGAATACAAATCCGAATCCATCATGTTATACAAAGACTCGGGGAAGACACTCTTAGGCAACCGAATACGCTCACTAGGGCTTGCATCTCACCGTTAGCGGTATAAGTTTGATAAGATTGAGACTCGACAGACAAACCAAGTCAAGTCATGCGATGATCACATTAAATCCAACATATTATCATCCATTCACGAACCAAGACATTGAGGGTGCCCAATTAAGCAATGATCATGAATAATATCATGAAATCACGCATTCAAAGAACGACGACTCAAAGACGACAATCTCACGGTAAATGAAACGCACTAGCATCGTGTACATGGCAAGTATGATTAAAAGGCGTTCACGGATGACATTTCCCTCAACCCATATACGATGACATTTCGTATAGGTAGACTAATTTCCTCCTGGTAGGACGACGATAATAATACGGTTCCTAGTCTAAACATGGCCAGACTCTCGGAATAAACGTGTTCCGATTCGACAAGCGATGACATTTCGCATCCAAGACTCGGTCAATCATAGACGCCGAGTACCCCAAATTCGTAGATCAATTCACGAAAGAGGCGGAAAAGAGCTCAAGCCTCATAACAAGCGGTACGCTACATGCAAATAACACCACCTCGCAAGTACACAACATTTGACGGCCGGGTCGATCAACGCATAGCGTTCAACTCCCAACAACGTCGTCGTATGCCCACTAACACATGCATTTAAGTAGTAGGATACCTCTCCGTTCCGACATTTTAGCCTTACGAACGGGAAGGTAGCCAAGGGAATGAGAATACATAGCACAAGACAAAATCGTGCTCAAACCGTAACATATGTAAAAACCGACTCAAAGTGGGACATAGCAAAAACCGTCACAAAACATGTGATACATGCGAAAGAGATATCATATATCCAAAACATGAATATTATAAGTCGTTACGTAAAATTATACGATAAACGGATCATGCGAATTATTATAAATTACGAGTTTTAGAAGTTAAAGGAAAAGATCACAGCCGTGTTCCAGGCCGGGCAGGGGACCGGCGGCCGGTGGGCCGGCTCAGAACACAGGGCAAAAACCAAAAACAGAGAAATGAGGTCTGGGCCGGTCGACCGGCTCTGAGCCCCTATACAAATTTCACATAAAACTTCAACCTTGTTACTGATGTGTTCCCAGCCGGTTGGCAGACCGGCGGCCGGTCGACCGGCCAGGAACACTCCTTCATCCGTGAGCTTCCTTTACATATTCAATCCATTTCAATTCTCATAAATCAATTCTAATAGTCATCAACAATCAATATACATCATTAATAATTGTGACAACCCTCGCGAATGCGGAAAGATAAAACATACAAGCATGTGAATTATATAGCGGAAATATGAAGTTTTAAAAACTTTTATACATGCAAGGAAAGAATACAAGGAGTGTCATATATTACAAACTAGAGTACGAATTATACCACACCAAGAGACGAAGTCTCTCCAAAAGGTTAACAAGTAAAAGTGATCTTACAAAATAGATGGGGTATTTTCGAAATAGATGGGGTATTTTCGAAATAGATGGGGTATTTTCAAAATAGATGGGCTATTTTCGAAATAGATGGGGTATTTTCGAAATAGAATTAGCAATTAGCTAAACAACGTCTAGAGGTGTTTCATCCAGGGACAACGCCCGCTAGCTCACACCCGAACCCAAAATAGCATAAGCAAAAAGCCATCCATGCAAGCAACCTGTTCAGTCATGAAAAACATGAACGCCACAATCAGTGGGGAGTAACTCCGGGTTCTCCCAGCCATATCACATTAAACGTACATATAAGGAAATACGAAAGTAAAGCATGCATATATATATACATGTGAGTTGCGATAAGAATAAATAGGCAATCCGAGATATAAAGACAAGATCATATAGAAATCAAATCCGTAACCATCATGTTATTCCAAGACTCGGGATAGACACTCTTAGGCAATAGAATACGCTCACTAGGGCTTGCATCTCACCGTTAGCGGTATAAGATTGATAAGATTGAGACTCGACAGACAAACCAGTCAAGTCATGCGATGATTACACAAATCCAACATATTATCATCCATTCACGAACCAAGACAATGACGGTGTCAGTCATGCAATGACCATGAATACAATCATGAAATCACGCATTCAAAGACAACGACACAAAGACGACAAATCTCACGGTAAATGAAACGCACTAGCATCGTGTACGTGGCAAGTATGATTAAAGGCATCCACGGGATCACATTTCCCTGAACTCATACGCGATGCTTACATTTCGCCTATGTAGACACATTTCCTCCTGGTAGGAACGATAAGGATCCTAATCTAAACCTGGCCAGATTCTCGGAATCACATTTTCCGATTCGATATGCGATCACGTTTCGCACCCAAGACTCGGGCTTAAATAATAATAAATGCCGAGTACCCACATTCTCGGTAGATCAATTCAAGAAAGAGGCGGAAAACGAGCTCAAGCCACATAACATGCGGTACGCTACATGCAAATAACACCACCTCGCAAGTATACAACATTTGACGGCCGGGTCGATCAACGCATAGCGTTCAACTCCCAACCACGTCGTCATATGCCCACTAACACATGCATTTAAGCAGTAGGATACCTCTCCGTTCCGACATTCCAGCCTTACGAACGGGAAGGTAGCCAAGGGAATGAGAGTACAAAGCACAAGACAAAATAGTGCTCAAACCGTAACATTTGTAAAAACGACTCAAAGTGGGGACATATCGAAAACCGTCACGAAACATGAGAATATGGCATTATATAAATGTAAATATGATAAACACGAATCAATACATGATACCCAAGCATTAGACCAAGTTTAAGAAGCATAATAAATAAAAACATAGATCACCTCTCCAAAACAATGTTGTTTGGAAACCAACGAAAACAAGGGTCCACTTCAAACGGTCATAACTAGAGTTCTAGATATGCGAATATAGAAATTCCAAGTCGAGGTGATAGCTTATCCTCTTACGGTTCCAACGAATGGTCACAAGCCCAAAACAAGCAAGTAACGAAGGAGATATGATCATTCTACCAAAAAGGGTAAGTGCAGTGAAACTGCACAAGTCACGACCGTGACTTGTATTTCACGACCGTGAAATGAGTTTCACGACCGTGAAATGACATCTCACGACCGTGAAACACTCTGTTACCAATTTCACCCGAGAGTCTTCAACAAAATTCAATCCTATCATTTCCAATTCTCATAATTCC
>JAIUZE010075436.1:14868-53908 GCA_022085475.1 Heliosperma pusillum
AGCCTCATAACATGCGGTACGCTACATGCAAATAACACCACCTCGGAAGTACACAACATTTGACGGCCGGGTCGAACCACGCATAGCGTTCAACTCCCAACAACGTCGTCGTATGCCCACTAACACATGCATTTAAGCAGTAGGATACCTCTCCGTTCCGACATTCCAGCCTTATGAACGGGAAGGTAGCAAGGGAATGAGAGTACAAAGCACAAGACAAAATAGTGCTCAAACCGTATCATTTGTAAAAATCGACTCAAAGTGGGACATAGCAAAAACCGTCACAAAACATGTGATAAAAGCGAATGAAATATCATATATCCAAAACATGAATATTATAAGTCACTACGTAAAATATACGATAAACGGATCATGCGAACTATTATAAATTACGAGTTTTAGAAGTTAAAGGAAAAGATCACAGCCGTGTTCCAGGCCGGGCAGGGGACCGGCGGCCGGTGGGTCGGCTCAGAACACAGGGCAAAAACCAAAAACAGAGAAATGAGGTCTGGGCCGGTCGGTGGACCAGCAGCCGGTCGACCGGCTCAGAGCCCCTATACAAATTTCACATAAAACTTCAACATTGTTACTGATGTGTTCCCAGCCGGTTGGCAGACCGGCGGCCGGTCGACCGGCCAGGAACACTCCTTCATCCGTGAGCTTCCTTTACATATCCAATCCATTTCAATTCTCATAAATCAATTCTAATAATCATCAACAATCAATATACATCATTAATAATCATCATATAACAACATTCATTAATCATAGCATGATTTCTAATCTTCCTAATCGTATTCTAATACGATTTCTAGCATATAAAGCATGTAAAACACGTAAATGATATCGAGTAACCCTTCACCGTTACCTTAAAGCGTCTCTACTAATCGTCAAGCTCCTCTTCAATAAGGAAATAGTCTTTGTCGGGATCTTGGAGGTCACCACCTACATAAAGATCAATAAAGATGAATGAAATTCATCTTGAGAAAGACGGAAAGATTGAAAAGCGAGAAAGACGATGATTTTAACATCAATACGGATAGAGGAAGGTAAGGGGAGAAGAATGAGACGAACTTACGTGAATTCTATCGCGTAACGAAGAAGTTACGATGAATCAAAGATCATAAAAAGCTAAGGAGGCAAGGTTTGAGTTTTCTTAAAGAGGAAGGAAAGTTTGGTTTGTGTTTGAATGAAATTAGGTTAAGGAGTAGTAGTGGGTTATGAAGGAAAAAGTCAAAGACGGTTTTCCAAAGTCAAGAAAGTCAAACCGACTCAAAAGTCAAGAAAAGTCGACGACGACTCAAAAGTCAAGAAAAGTCAAAGACGACTCAAAAGTCAAGAAAAGTCAAACTCGACTTAAGACGGGATTTTCATGAAATCTCTCGGAAATTCCAAATACGGACTCGAAAATTCTAAATTCTACTCGAAACATAAAAAGCTAATTTAAAACTTAAATTCGCTGAAAAGATTTCGTAAAATATTTCTACTAGAAAAATAGGGTACATTTCCGGGTGTTACAATCACCCCTCCTTTTAAAAAGTTTCGTCCTCGAAACTTGAGAGTAGAAAACAAAAGTATCCAAGATAAGAATCGGTTTACAAAATTAATACGAAAACTTTTATAAGGGAGAATATTTATGAAACGAAGTTCATCTAGAAAACGGTTTAAAGAAGAATTTTCATAAGTGTGAAACTTTACTTACGGATCTCAAAAATGCTCGTCGCGAACGAGAACTTTAATTATCCAAACAAATCATTGTCGAAATAGTGAAGTTGAAATTCAAAACAACGTTAGTAAGTGCAGAACTAGTTATCAGACGTCTCCAATAACAAGTGCAAACATTTAACCAAACGCAAAATCCAAATATAAAAGCAAAAGAAATCCATTTTCTCCAAAAAGAGGGTACACAAACCATCTTTAAACTTCTTTGAAACGTTAAATTAGAAATATAATATGGAAATTTGAAAGTTTTATCAAAGATAAAATCAAATATCAAGACATTACACGAACGTAGAGCGACTCGAACATCGAAATCACAATTCGTGATACAAAGAGGTACGACCAAACGAGCAAAATGGACTAAAAAGGGAAAGAATTAAAGAGTAGCGGATTGAGTAAAGATCAATTTGAGGGAAAAGAGAGGAATGAACCACAATACTATCTTCCATCTATGAAAATTCAAATGTCGATCACAACTCGACATCACTAACTCCACGGGTAATCTAGTCCTCAAGAGAGTGCAATATATCCTCAACATTTTCCATCATCAGATTCCTACCAAAATATTTCATAAACATGACACTTCGAGTAACAACTCCCAATTATTCAAATTCAATTAGAATCTTCTAAGGTCCATTGGCACGGTAGACTCCATAACTCACAACCCACGTGAAAATTTCATTACGTACTCTAATCTTTTAGCTCCGCCAAAACTCTCCTTAGAAACTACCAACAAAATATTTATATCTGGAGAGACATGATCGCTAACAACCACAAGGTAAAAGAGACTTATCATGAAATCCTTTGATTCAAATTATTCCAAAACTCATTATCCTAAATCATTAACAACGAACCTTCTCCTCTTCAAAAGTCGAATCACTAAACCTCAAAAGAGATTAGTCTCACAATCTCATTTCACTTAACTTTTGCCATTCATAGAGCAATGCGACCGTACATCAATTTATTTAGTTCTTTCAAACTCTCAATACAACGGTTTTCGCTTATGACAATATTCCACAAGTTGTGTCATCCAATCCAAATTCCACAAAGTATCTATTCCCACTAGGGTCCAACCCATAAGGACAATAAATTCTTAAGTAATCTTTAAAGCAACCACTAATATCCTTAACAACAACAATTATCATTACGATCTATTTGATCCTCAAGGTGATATTACAATATCAAGATTCAAAGTCTAAAATCACCAAGAGAGGTTCAACCCATTTATCCTCAATTCCTTTTAGTCAATAAAACATGAATCTAACTCCATAGGGTGGGTAGGTACCATATTTAGTACATCATCAAAACACCATCACTAACTCCTTACATTAGCTAAAGAAAAACTACCTCACCAGAGATTATGGAAGACGAACATGAAACTATGAACGTTAGGAGGCATCATACAAGAACTACGATCTGATGGAAAAGATGAAGGCGGAAAAGGAAAACGAAATGGATCTAAGGATGTGAACCTACCAGTCACGATCTCCGGGTGAGCATTAGCTTCGGCACGGCTCATGACAAAGATAGAACCCTTAGGTTTAGCAGGAGGAGGGGGCAACTTTCGGTCGGGGCAATCCTCGTAACGATGACCACCCTTTTTACAAAAGAAGCAATTGTAAGATCGGTTGGAACAAGGCACACCAGGATGATATGGTTGTCTACAATAGATACATTGACGACCTTGAACCAGAGGAGCATATGGCCTATGAGCCACATTCGAAGTAGCTCTAGAAATAAAAGGAGCAGGATTCCTTAAATTGGCATTGGAAGAAGGATTAAACCTCCTCTTGTTAGCATAGGAATTAGAGGAAGACGGAATAAACGGCCTCTTCCCATAATCATTTGGCCTAGGAGCATAAGAAGGAGAGGGATTATTCATCAAAGCTTCATCCCTTATAGCTTTCATTGAATTTTCAGCCCATAAGGCATCATCGTAAAGATCTCCAAAGGATGCGGTACCCCTTCTCACTTTACTTTGAAGAACGGCATTCAACTTGTTACGATAATAGAAAGCACGATCTTCATCATCACGAATAAGCCTTGGAGCGAAATGAGCGAGCTTATTAAACTTCGTCGTAAACTCTTGAGCTGATAGGTTGCCTTGTTTAAAGTCTATGAACTCCTTGAGCCTTTGCTGTTTAAGTTCCTTAGGATAGAATCTCCCTTCCACAAGAGCCTTAAAGCAAGCCCAGCTAAAGTCTTCTTCAAGAGTTGCGGTGGCACTTGTGATAGCCCACCAGTTGTCTGCTTCCCGCACTAGAAAGTGCTTTGCGATCCTCACCTTGTCCTCCTCTCGGACTTGGTATAGATCGAACTGCTTCTCCATCTCACGGAACCAATCGGATAGCTCCGTAGGATCCGGTTCACCACCATAAGGCACGATCTTACTCCTAGCAATTTGCCCAGCTACCCACGCATAGCCACCTTGATGGTTATCCTCCCTTCTAGGGGGAACTTGGTTGGCATTAGCTAAGGCCGCATCTTGCTGATTTTTCAGCACTTGAGTAAGAGCTTCCATCATAACATTCTCAGCTAAACTTGGTCTAACCATCTTTATAAGAATCCAAAAACAAATTAAGTTACTCCTATCAATTAGCATAAACAAATAGACTACCAAGTAAAGTCCTTAACTTCTACCCAATCTCTCATTTATTATTTCAAGGTCAAGTAGTTTAAGTTAGGGTTCACGTGTGTGCGTCGAGAGCGATAAAGAGCTATGATACCACTGTGACATCCCTCGCGAATGACGGAAGATAAAACATACAAGCATGTGAAAAGATATGCGAAATGTATTTTTAAAAACTTTTATACATGCAAGTTTAAAAAAACGAGGAGTGTCAAAATATTACACTAAAAAGGAAACAACAGAGACGGGGTCTCTTAAAATGTTACAAAGAACAAGTGTTTAGCAAAACTAGCTAAATCGTCTAGAGGTGAAACTTCCAGGGACAACGCCCGCTAGCTCACACCCGAACCCACAATAGTCAAAGCAAAAAGCCATCCAATGCAAGCAACCTGTTCATTCATGAAAAACATGAACGCCACAGTCAGTGGGGAGTAACTCCGGGTTCTCCCAGCCATATCACATTAAACGTACAGATAAGGAAATACAAAAGTAAAATCATGCATATATAGATATACATGTGAGATACGATAAGAATAGATAGGCAATTGGATAAATAATGATAAGATCATGTGGAAATCAAATCCGAACCCATCATGTTATTCAAAGACTCGGGGAAGACACTCTTAGGCAACCGAATACGCTCAATAGGGCTTGCATCTCACCGTTAGCGGTATAAGTTTGATAAGATTGAGACTCGACAAACAAACCAAGTCAAGTCATGCGATGATCACAATAAATCAAACATATTATTTCATCCATTCACGACACCAAGACCTTGCGGTGCCCAATCATGCAAGTCAACCACTAATTCTGAAATCAGCATTCAAAAGAGATTCAAGACGACAATCTCACGGTAAAATGAAAGCACAGGGCTCGTGAACATGGCAAGTTATGATTAAAAGGCTGTTCCACGGATGCCATGCCCTCAACCCATATCGATGACATTCGTATAGGTAGACAAATTTCCTCCTGGTAGGACGACCGATATAATCGGTCTTAGTCTTAAACCTGGCCAGACTCTGGGAAATAATTCAGTACGATTCGACACGCTGGATGGACATTTCGCATCCAAAACTCGGGGCTTATAATAATATGCCGAGTACCCCAAATTCGGTAGATTCAATTCAGACAGAGGCGGGAGAAAACGAGCAAGCCTCATAACATGCGGTACGCTACATGCAAATAACCCCACCTCGCAAGTACACAACATTTGACGGCCGGGTCGAACAACGCATAGCGTTCAACTCCCAACAACGTCGTCGTATGCCCACTAACACATGCATTTAAGCAGTAGGATACCTCTCCGTTCCGACATTCCAGCCTTACGAACGGGAAGGTAGCCAAGGGAATGAGAATACATAGCACAAGACAAAATCGTGCTCAAACCGTAACATATGTAAAAACCGACTCAAAGTGGGACATAGCAAAAACCGTCACAAAACATGTGATACATGCGAAAGAGATATCATATATCCAAAACATGAATATTATAAGTCGTTACGTAAAATTATACGATAAACGGATCATGCGAATTATTATAAATTACGAGTTTTAGAAGTTAAAGGAAAAGATCACAGCCGTGTTCCAGGCCGGGCAGGGGACCGGCGGCCGGTGGGCCGGCTCAGAACACAGGGCAAAAACCAAAAACAGAGAAATGAGGTCTGGGCCGGTCGACCGGCTCTGAGCCCCTATACAAATTTCACATAAAACTTCAACCTTGTTACTGATGTGTTCCCAGCCGGTTGGCAGACCGGCGGCCGGTCGACCGGCCAGGAACACTCCTTCATCCGTGAGCTTCCTTTACATATTCAATCCATTTCAATTCTCATAAATCAATTCTAATAATCATCAATAATCAATATACATCATTAATAATCATCATATAACAACATTCATTAATCATAGCATGATTTCTAATCTTCCTAATCGTATTCTAATACGATTTCTAGCATATAAAGCATGTAAAACACGTAAATGATATCGAGTAACCCTTCACCGTTACCTTAAAGCGTCTCTACTAATCGTCAAGCTCCTCTTCAATAAGGAAATAGTCTTTGTCAGGATCTTGGAGGTCACCACCTACATAAAGATCAATAAAGATGAATGAAATTCATCCTGAGAAAGACGGAAAGATTGAAAAGCGAGAAAGTCGATGATTTTAAAATCAATACGGATAGAGGAAGGTAAGGGGAGAAGAATGAGACGAACTTACGTGAATTCTATCGCGTAACGAAGAAGTTACGATGAATCAAAGATCGTAAAAAGCTAAGGAGGCAAGGTTTGAGTTTTCTTAAAGAGGAAGGAAAGTTTGGTTTGTGTTTGAATGAAATTAGGTTAAGGAGTAGTAGTGGGTTATGAAGGAAAAAGTCAAAGACGGTTTTCCAAAGTCAAGAAAGTCAAACCCGACTCAAAAGTCAAGAAAAGTCAAAGACGACTCAAAAGTCAAGAAAAGTCAAAGACGACTCAAAAGTCAAGAAAAGTCAAACTCGACTTAAGACGGGATTTTCATGAAATCTCTCGGAAATTCCTAATACGGACTCGGAAATTCTAAATTCGACTCGAAACATAAAAAGCTAATTTAAAACTTAAATTCGCTGAAAAGATTTCGTAAAATATTTCTACTAGAAAAATAGGGTACATTTCCGGGTGTTACAAGGGGCGATGTTTAGGGATCCTTCTAACACCGAGAGACAGGCTGACTTGGCTGGCGCGAGTGGGGATGCCCTTCTCCTTCATTGCGATGAATACCTCGGGTTTGTTTGTCGGAAGTTGGCGTACTGGCCGATCGTGGTAAGCATTTCTTGTTTTTGTTTTCTTTGATTGGTCTTGGAAAGTGACAAATATTTGTCAATTAAAGAGTCATTTGACCTTTGTAGGAGAACAAGGTGGCGGGCGTTGAACCCTCAGCTTACCCCAAGGTGTTAGAGTACACTGATGCAGCTGGTTTCACGACGACTTTGTAGCTCTGCAATTTAAGTGAGGCGGTGACCGATGCTCGCTTGGAGGAGTGGCAACATCTAGTGACCCGCATGGGAACGTTTATTTATCTGACCTTTGTTTATATTTGAATGCAGGTGGCACCTTCTTATTTTATTTTCATGTATTTTGAAATAAAATGGCTGAAATGAGGCATTGCTTCACAGAGAGACCTGGAGCAAGAGTTGTCGGAGTCTCGGGAGGAGATGGCTTCCCTGTTGAGGGAGTTGGAGGCCAGGGATGTCGAGATTGCCGCTCTTGAAGTGGTCATGGCAATGATGGGTGGCTATGAGGATTAGCCATATTTGGCTGTTTGTCTTGTACATTTTGACTTTTTTTTGTACATATTGACTTTGTTTTCGGCGAAAGCCCCTAGTTTCGGATTTTTTGGATTTTATTTTGGGCGAGAGCCTCCAGTTTGATGTACATTCTTCTTAGAGCGCTTATGTTGTCCGGTATTTTTGTTTCTACGAGTTAGTCTAAAAACAGGTTTGGCAGACGACGGTTTCTGCCGACGCACTGCTGAAAATCATGTATAACTCACATATTAGAAATCACATAATTTACATATAGCATGGGTGGCCTAAATTAGCGCAAAATAAAAATAAAATGCGGAAAATGACCAGATGGTAGGGAGGGCTACCCCCTAAAAAAGGAAAATTTAAAAGAAACGTAAAGGTAAGTCAAGTCAAGAGGCTTTGGTAAAATAAGTCACGAGGTTGGTCTACTTCAAAAGGTAAAGGAAAGACGACCAAGCCAACCAATTGGAACATGACTTTAACTGCTACGTCTGCCACGTCTTTTTTTTAAAGCAAAGATTCATGGGCGAAGTATTGTGGTTAAACCTTCTTTTTTATAAAGAAAATGTTTAGAAATGATTCGCTAAAAGGAAATAAAGTGAGTAAATGTGCTTGTTTGGCGACAACATTGAATTCCGTCTCGAAAAGCGAATCCGATCAGGATTAGGAAATCCAATATTATATTGAAAATCAGCGTATGACCGAACCCATATCCAATAAGAATTGGAGGTTATAGTTAGACGTGAATTAGGAAGGATCCAAAGCTGGAAATCAGGGTAAGGGACTAGGGGAAGATGCGCAGGAAGAGCTGCGACTCTTCGAAAGGGAGCAGCTTCTGCTGCGTCCGTTCCTGGGTTAGTTCGTCCCCGATTAAAATTGGGAAAGCGCGTATAGTATAAATAGGCATGTCCGGGAAGCTATTATTTATATAATTCTTCCGTCTATCAATACGAGTATATAAAAAAATCTCTCTAAAAAACAAAGCTTTCATAACAATGGATGCCTTTGAAAACCGTCTTAGGGAGTGGACCAATGAGTTCACCAATGTAGAGAAACACGACATGGGTGTTAGGATCGATCTTGAGCCTAAATTTAGTGAAAGTAATGAGGCCTTTCCTGGACACTTGTCTTGAGTATTAGGACCCAAATTTGCATGTTTTCGTCTTTCCTGGAGGCGATATTTGCCCCTTTCCTGAATAAATAGCTGCCATTGGGCGATGGGACCATGAAGAGGCGACAGCTATACCCCTTAGCTCCCAAGGGTATAAGAATAAATTCAGGGATCGTCTTGGGTTGAGCAAAGCTGAGGCAGACCAGTATGTTACCTCGAAGGGTGTTCGCATGGACGATTTTGTCAATCGGTTCATAACCTGGGAGGTCCCTTCTGTATCATATACTGCGAGCCGTAGAGCCTTTGGATTTTGCCTTCTGCATTGTTATATCTTGCAAGGCCATATTTATAAAGAGATGAGAGGTGACCCTCTTTTCTTGAACTTGGTAGAGCAAATGGAGCTCCGGAAGAGCCCAACGTTCCTTTGACTAGGAAATATCATTCTCGGCATGGATAAAAGAAACGTGAATCGGAAATTTCCATATTTGGGCAGTCCCATCATCCTGCAAGGTAAGAACCTTATCTTTTCTTTTTCCTTCTTCTCTTTTCTTTCGCCTTTTTTTTTTTTTTATTATTTTACGTGTTATTTCTGTTTGCTGCACATATGGCTGATGGAACGACTGCGATTGATCGGGCCCCCAGTTAATGTGCCGGGATATCGTGCTCGATGAAATACTATGAGAACCCAACTCTATTTCGTGAACTTTCCCCGAATATGCAGTTATTGGGAAAATAAGTTGAAGAGCAAAGGCGGTCCTTTGAGTCAATGGATTGTGCCTTGGTAGCACCTCAGGTCAGTCACTGGGGTATCATCTCTTGATTATACTCGGTCAGTTCGTCTTGCTGGCTTAGAATTTATGGTATGCATATTTCCGGAAAGATTGTTGAGGCAAGTGGGCCTTAAAAAGAAAATTCCGAGGCTTGATGATAGTGTTCCTCAGATTGCCTTGGGTCATACTGCAGAGTTTTGTCGGGAATGGGCCACTAGGTGGATTCAGAGGAACATGTGGTACAAACCTGTTCAAGTTGGCTCGTTATGGGTATCTCCCTCCTATTTGGAATGAAGAAAGGCAAGTACCCCTGAGGAGCGCGAGAAACTGAGAAAACATGAGCCCGTGGATTATAAGATCCGCGAATCGGATAAGGAGAAACACAAGTATTTGACTGAAGGGGAAGAAGAAGCCGGATTCCTAGTTGTTCATCCAGCGAAGAAACCGAAGATTACTCCAGCCGCGAGGATGGTAACGGATAGAAATGGTAAGGCTAGACCGCGAGAAAGACGGTTGGTGATTAGGTTTGAGATAGCGCAAGAGCGCCCGGCTCGTGGTCGAGACAAAAAGACCGACAAGGGTGATAAAGGCAAGGAAAAGATGGAAGAATAGCCTTATCACATTATATTATTTAATATTTTTTTTTAGTTGTAATAAATGGCGGGGTTTTTTAGAATCCTTGCCTAGCTTTTTATTTCAGCATTTTATTTATGTATGCGTATTATTACTATTAAGGAATAATAAAGAAAAGATCAAGTTTGTAGTTAAGAAACTAATGAATTTTCCTTTATTATTCTTGTCGAATTTCAAATTTAAATGCAAATGTCCTTCTATTTACATTTTAAAAATACTGACGGGTTGAATCCTGTGTAGGACTGCCTACGTATTCATTAGAAAAAATGAAATCAAACCATGCACGTAGTTCAAAAATGTAAAAGAATAATTGTTCGAAGTAAGAGCTTGTAATGAACTTAGAAAAAGGTGAAAGGAGTCTTACTTACTCCAAAAAAGAAGTACAATTCAGTTTATTTGATGACTTGAGGATTATCCAAATGTCAAAAATGCAAGAGCATGGTGACATGAGGATTACCCATTTTCTCATGTATGCACCATTTTTTGTGGGTAGGATAGGTGTTTAGGTACTTATTATTGTTCTAATTAAGATTAGACAATATCATGACAAACCTAAAGCCTATTACCTAGTCTAATGCTTTGTTAAGAACAAAAGAAAAGACACACACCCTTCCCCATGAGGAGTGTGGCCGGTTGGGGCATGCAAAAGGAAGAGGAATTTTCCTTCTTATACCCACTACTTGATCTCATATGTGTATGCTTGCTCATCTCTTTAAAATCTCTTAATTCTCACACTAAACTCAAGAAGTTCATGGAATATTTAGAGTTCATATATTCTAATACGTTTACTAGAGTAGTAAGAGAGTTACTAGAATTATATTAAGGGAGTCTTGAATATTATTTTAGAGTAGTAATATTTAAGAGATTAAGGATTGTCTTGGTGCTACTAATAGGAGTTTTCTTATACTAAGAACTTGGAAGTTCATCCTTCTTATTTAAGTTCAAGAACAATATTTGGAAGGTGTCCAAATATTGTGCCCATATTGTTCATATTCAATGTAAGGAAAAATGTTTCTTCTTATCTATGTCTTATTTTGTTATGCATGCATAAGATCCATTAGTTTATTTAGTAAACTATTAATAATATTATATTAGAAATGTCTAATATTGAGTTTAAGAAACTTACAAGCGGTATCAAGAGCTTTGGTTGTTTCATGCATAATCCATATATAGTTTTTTCGAGTTAAGGTAACTTAAAGAAAACTACTTCCTCTGTTCCATTG
This sequence comes from Heliosperma pusillum, assembly GCA_022085475.1. Classification (NCBI taxonomy): domain Eukaryota; kingdom Viridiplantae; phylum Streptophyta; class Magnoliopsida; order Caryophyllales; family Caryophyllaceae; genus Heliosperma; species Heliosperma pusillum. The sequence goes on from JAIUZE010075436.1 coordinate 26,229, forward strand.
AATAGTTTACGTATTCCATTTTATGCCGTTCCACTTAGTTCTTTACGTTTCTTTTTATGGACATCAATAATTATGTTAAATTACCATACTATCCTTGTAAAAGTAGGTACCCACTTGTTTTCACACATTCTTAATACAACAAACAAAAGCAACTTATAAGAGGGCAATTTGGTAAACTAACATATGTAAAAGTAGGTACCCCACTTATTTTCACTCATTCTTAATATTTGTGCAAAAAGCAAACGTAAACTATTCTATGGAACGGAGGAAGTAGTAATTTGTGTTTTATGAGATAAAATCACAAAGCTAATTGCATGTCAATATATTCTGGTCCTAATCTAATTTTAGGTCATTTTGATGATTTATGGAAATTTATATTGCTCAAATATGATTTTTAATGTTTTTATTACATTTTAATGAGTAAAATGATGTTTAAAATGCTAACAAATAGTTAGACTTATCTTATCACCGTGAAACCTTTACACAATATCACAAATATATTTTACTTACTTTATGTAAAAGTGCGTGTGAAGTGGACTTATTTCTCATGATTTATGATTTTTATATGATAAAATAGAATAAATAAAGCTCAAATGGTTTAAAACTACTTTCACTTTGAATATGACCATGAAATTTTAGTATGTTGTCACATGCATGTTTTCCTGTTAGAATGAAAAATTTCAGACTTATATGATTTGTCTAACATGATTTATGAATTTTTAATTTAAAAATGGCATAAATAGTGACTTATTTAGAAAATAAAGCTAAATTAAATTTCATGTCAAGAGAAAATTGTTCCTGGTTGTATATATGTCCCGCATTTCAAATCTAAATTTGAAAATTTAATTTGATTAATTGTTACATGCTTTTTATATTTTATTTGATAAAACCGATAAAGCGCAACCGATTTTTCTCAAACACGATTCGAAATTTTTAAACATGATTTTAGACATTTTGAGTGTTATGGACATGTTCCAGAATGTACAAAATTTAAAATTCAAATTTTGAAATTGATGTAATTAAATTTGGATGTATTTGATTAAAATATGATTTTAAAGTCTAATTTTGAGCAATCATATAACAACAAGTTGAATTATTGTCAAAAATTGAGTGATGACTAATTTTTGAGTCATAAATCAGTTGGGATAAGTAACTTGGACTTAAATATGATTTAAGTATTGTTTGGTGATTTTAAAATGTTATTATCACGCATTTCCGTAAAACTGGGTTATATACGATATAAACCGTAATATAGGGCGTTTTGGCATTTAATGTGAGCATGTTTTATACATATTGTAATGCTGCATTTTTATATATGAATGTCATATTTTATTTATGTAATTTTAAATTATGTAATTTTTGCTTGTATGGCCTTAGTTTTAATCGATATTGCTCGGAATGTAAGGGAATATTGATTCGGTTGTAATTTATTGTGATCTCGTATCACTTTTATTGTATTATTTTATTTCAAAAATTTATAATAGGAAATTATTGTAGTTTTATTATATATTTTGTAATTATTTGTAATACCGGAGTTTCCCAAAGACGGTGCCATTTGGAAAGGAGTTCCGAGAGAGAGACGATGACCTTGGGAGGCGTGCTTATGAAGTTCAATGGACCAAAGGAGTTGGTTTCCGAATTTGTAATAGATTTTATGCTTTTGTATTCTAGGAAAGGCCATACTAGGAGTTTTACTTTTATGCTTGCATTTTATTTAATATGTTTGCATGCATTGCCAAATCGCCATAACACGACATGCATATTTTATCGAGTATTCGACCGTGTCAATTAAAATTATCGTTAATTCATCGATTTAGTTCACTTAAACGAGGTAGATAATAAATTGACATGACCTCTCATAATAAATAATTGAGATCAAGCATTACCAAATGTAGAACCCATGAATCCCAAATTTAGATCAAGAATTACCAAATATTTGTATGATTTTAACCCCCAATTTAGCTCGGTTTTGTATGTCATTTGTGCTTTGTTAAGCCATTTTATGAGCTAATATCGTCTTCTAGGCGAATTCCTATGTTCTAACCTGTTTTGTAGGGAAAGTGACGTTTCTACGCCCTTTTTCTATATTCCCGAGCATTTGCCTAGAACCCAACGATTTGAAGAAGCAAGCTTGACCAAGTCAAAGGCATTTCAAGAAGGTTTTCTGATTCAAAAGAGAGAAGAAGCAAAGACGATTTCGCAGTTGTCAGAAGATCAATCAGTTAGGCGAAGAAAACATCATTTTACATCAAACCCTATCAACAAACCCGACTCAAGAGGTCAAGGGGGATAATGGAAGTCAAGTCATATGCAAGGGGAGATGAAACGAAAGTCAAAACATCCAGATTAAAACTTACCCGATCGGGTAAGTGGTGTACCCGATCGGGGAAGCTTGCTGATCCGAGCTTTTGCTTCGACTTCCTCCTTTTTGTCCTATGTGATTAATGCACGACCCCTTCCCCACGAAACCCTACTGCTATATAAAGAGAGCCTCAGCCACACAATTCCATATACTTGACATCTCTTCTCAATACTTCACTTCTCTTCTTACACTTCTCTTTAGATTAGAAAACCTAGATTAGGAGGAGAGAAACCTAGCCTCTCTTCTCTTGTATAGATCATTTTCTTCTTCTTTTTCATCCTTAGTCTCTTAGTTTATTTCTGTCTTTTCTACATCAAATCCTTAGCCTAGATCAATAAGAATTTCATCTTTCTAATCTACTTTATGTGGTTCAAGTGTTGTAATTTGTGGATCGACTATTCTATGCAAGGAATTTCTATTATGGTTGTTTGTAATTCATCATTATCGTTGTTGATCGTCATCTAGGTATTCCTATTTCACCTTTTGTCTAATGTTCTTTATGTTTCTTATTTGATCATTGTTTTCTTTATATGTTATTTTAGATTCTATTTCAATATCGTTGTAATCATTTCATTTCCCTAGATTGTCAATATAGCGTCGTTATTATCGCCAATTAAAGAGACTTAAAATATTATCAAAACCAAATAAACATGTCTATCCTAGTTTTTATTATTAACATCATCTTAGATTTAAACATCGCCATGAGTGAGTAGTCGTTTTTCTAGGGTGTAGGGTAGCCATGTAGGTTGATTAAAAGATGATAATTGGATAAAAGAAATTGTGCTTTTAAAACATTGTGTCTATGCATGTTTGGATTATAACGATAGTTAACGATTCCTGATCAAAATCATTGACTAAAATGGAATTCTTTTCCAAGGTAGAAATACGTGAATTGAATAGACAAAGCATGACATGGTAGTAGACCTAGTAAGACCTAGTAAATTGCCTAAAAGCCTGCTACACCATCTGATCTATGATTGTAATGAACACATCATTCTTACGAACTCACAATGAATTATTTGCATGTCCTAAATCCAATTTCATCAATGTGTTAATCTACATGTGTGAACCTACTTCCCTAGATTATTTTTATCATTGTTAATTCATCACTTGCTTTATTGTTTTCATTTTAATTTGCTTTTATCTCGTTTTCATTTATGCTTTTTATTAGTTTAGAAATCAAAACCCAGATACTCGTTAGATAAGACCCAATTGCAAGACATTTCACATTTTATAGGAAACACCATCTCCCTGAGGATTGACCCCTACTTCCCTAATTACATTAATTTGTCATTAGCCTAGTCTGCGTAATTATCTTTGACCAGGGCTTGCGACAAGCCCGATCAAATTTTGGCGCCGTTGCCGGGGAGCACGGTTTAGTTTTCCTTTTTCTTGTGATTTTTATTGCAATTAGTTTTATCTAGTCTTTAGGAACCCAAATTCCTTCAGACCTCTCTTGATTTTTCATCTTAGCTCTTCAAACTTATGCCCAGATCTTCTAGACTAGGGACCCCTATCTCTTTAGACCCCAATCTAGAAAGGGCTCTGCGTAGGTGACTAAAGCTATTCAACGAAATCTCAAAAGCTTCTGATACTTCAAGTTTAGACCGTATTCGTGAGAATTACTCGGATATGTTATCTAACCTTGAAGGAGAAGAAGATCCATTCTCTTCTCCATTCTCAAAAACAAATCAACTTTCAAACAACATTCCATCTTCATCTTCACAAAATAAAATGGTTCGACTTTCAGACCATTCCAAACCAACTGCAGATACACTTCCAAGGGGTATTGCTACACCCCAAATCACAGCCCGAAACTTTGAAATCAAACCTTCCTTCATCAATTTAATAGAAAAAAGTCAATTTGGTGGCAATGCCACAGAAGATCCCAACCTTCATATTCAAAACATCAGTGACTATTGCTCCACAATTAGACAAACTGGAGTATCCCAAGAGCTGATTAGGGAGATGCTCTTTTCCTTCTCTTTAACAGGAAAGGCTAAAGTTTGGATCAATAGCCTTGACCGAGTTGCCTTAGGAATAGCCGACTGGGATAGTCTAGCCCTTGCTTTCTATCAAAAGTACTTCCCACCAGAACGAACCGCACTCTTACGGAGTCAAATCACTGGATTTCGTCAGAGAGGCGATGAAAGCCTTTATGAGGCATGGGAAAGGTACAAGGAATTACAAAGAGAATGTCCTCATCATGGCTTTGATTCATGGTTCTTAGCTATCACCTTCTACAACGGTTGTTGTGGCGAATCGCGTCGTATCCTCGACTCCGCTAACAATGGGCGTTTCGATCAGATCGATGCAGAAATAGCTACTGCAACTATCGAGTCAATGGCAATTCACGACTCTCAGTATAGCAGCTCACGTGCTATGCCGCTTAAAACCAAGTAGGAAGATTCAAGCAAAGTAGCACTCCTAGAAGCCCAATTAGCCCTTCTGCAGCAACAAGTAGGAAGCTCTTCCCAATCCAAGCAACATGTTAACGTCACTAACCACGTAGTGGTATGTGAGACATGTGGGGTTGGAGGACACAGGTTTCAAGAATGTAGGAGTTTGCTAGAGCAAGTCAATGCCTACCAAGCATACAGGCAGGGCAATGCTTTCTCAAACTTCTATTATGAGAACACAAAGAACTATCCTCTTTTGTCCTACAAAAGCACAAACATTCAGAATCCCCACCATCAGATTCAATAACCATTCATACCACTCAACAGAAGCCCTATAATCCACCTGGTTTTCAAAACCAAAGACCTCCATTTCAGCCTAACTTCAATCAACCTTACCAACACCAACACCAACCTCAACACCAACCACCCCAAAATCAAAGCCAACCCAATGACTCAAGCCTGAGCAAAATTGAATCCATGCTTCTCCAAGTTGTTCAAAAACAAGATTCAATGTTTGTTCAACTTCAAAAGAGTGATCAAGCTTAAAATGCTGCCATCAAGATGCTTGAAACTCAAATGGCCCAATTGGCTGCCTCTAATAACCAAAGGAAACAAGGCCAACTCCCACCTCATGGTGAGCAACCGAGGGACACCGCTATATCATTTTTAGGAGTGGTCCCACTTATAAGGAACCTCAGCAACCCAAGGAAACAATAGTTGAGCCAACACCAGTAGAGAGCCAAAAAGAATCTCAACCATCCACCGCTAAGGAAGCGGAAAACAAAGAAAAGTAGGATGAACTTGTGAAGGAACCCATTAAAATCCAAGTTCCATTTCCCCAACGCTTGAGGAGAAATCATAAGGAAACCCAGTTTAGCAAATTCATGGAAGTAGTCAAAAACCTCCAAGTAACGGTTCCCTTCACTGAACTAATCACCCAAATCCCTTCTTACACAAAATTCATGAAGGATATCTTAACTAAGAAGAGGACTTTAGATGATGTTGAAATCATAGCATTCACAGCTGAGTGCAGTGCTTTGTTGCAAAATAAGTCCCCTCTTAAGTTAAAGGATCCCGGTAGTTTCTCTATACCTTGCACTATAGGCACCTACACAATCGATAAAGCTCTATGCGATCTAGGTGGTAGTGTAAGCGTCATGCCCTAATCCATATGCGAAAAGTTGAATATGGGAATTCTCAAATGCACCAGTATCACTCTGCAAATGGCAGACCGTTCTCTAAAACAACCTATGGGAATTTTAGAAGATGTGCCTGTCAAAGTAGGAAGGTTTTTCATTCCCGTCGATTTCATCGTGCTAGATATGCCTGAAGATTCGCAAATCCCTATTATTTTAGGAAGGCCATTTTTACACACTGCCGGAGCAGTAATCAATGTTAAGAATGGAAAATTGACACTAGAAGTAGGTGATGACAAAGTCACCTATAACTTGAACAGTGCAATGAAAAGCCCCATGTTAGAGGAGTCTTGTTGTTTTATTGATATTGTCGACTCCATTGTTGATGAATCTCTGTATCCATCAATAATCGAGGATCCTTTAGAGGCAATCTTGTTGTTGGAGGATATCTCTGAGAATGACAATTTCGAGATCAGTGAACTGAAAAAGACCTGACAGGAAAAGAGATGTCGTCAGAAGAAATTAAGAAGTTCATAAGCTTGATTGATACTCCTGCCAAGGCAGAAGTACAAAAACCTGAACTAAAACCTCTTCCCTCGAATCTAAAATATGCTTTTTTAGATGAATCTGAGTATTGCCCAGTCATAGTGAGTGCTCTCCTAGATGAAAATCAGTTAACCTCACTATTGACTGTCTTGAAAAAGCATAGAAAGGCAATAGGTTACAAACTCGAAGATTTAACAGGCATAAGCCTAGACTTCTGCATGCATAGAATCAATTTAGAAGAAGGGCAAAAACCTTGTGTTCAAGGTCAACGCCGTCTTAATCCCAACATGCAGGAAGTAGTTAAAACTGAAGTTATGAAATTTCTAGATGCTGGCATAATCTATGCAATCTCTAACTCGAAATGGGTTAGCACTGTTCAAGTTGTTCCCAAGAAAGGAGGAACAACAGTAGTCAAAAATGAGAAGAGTGAGCTCATCCCCACAAGGATTGTGACGGGATGGCGTATGCGTATTGACTACAGAAAGCTGAATCAATCAACTAGGAAAGATCACTATCCTCTACCCTTCATTGACCAAATGCTAAAGAGGTTAGCTTGTCACAAGTACTTCTGTTATCTAGATGGTTACTCAGGATTTTTCCAAATCCCTATCCACCCTGAGGACCAAGAGAAAACCACCTTCACCTGTCCCTATGGTACTTTCGCTTATCACAGAATGCCATTTGGCTTGTGTAATGCACCTGCCACTTTCCAGCGTTGCATGACCAGTATCTTCTCGGATTTTGTTGAATCTATCATGGAAGTATTTATGGACGACTTTAGCGTCTATGGCATTTCCTTTGATCATTGTTTGACAAATCTATCCAGAGTTCTAAAACGTTGTAAAGAAGTCGACCTTGTTCTCAACTGGGAAAAATGTCACTTCATGGTGAACGAAGGTGTAGTTTTAGGTCACATCATTTCAGAAAGAGGTATAGAAGTGGATCGAGTTAAGATCCAAGTTATTGAACAACATCCACCACCTTCTAATGTAAAAGGAATCAAGAGTTTCCTTGGCCACGCTGGTTTCTACCGAAGATTTATAAAAGATTTTTCAAAAATAGCCAAGCCCTTGACTGAGCTCCTTTTCAAGGATGCACCTTTCAATTTCACAAAGGAATGCCTTGAGGAATTCAACAAAATCAAATGTGCTTTGATCACCGCACCTATAATCCAGTCGCCTGATTGGAATCTGCCCTTTGAACTGATGTGCGATGCGAGTTATTATGCCGTAGGAGTTGTTTTAGGGCAAAGAAAGGAAAAGTTTCTTTATGCGATTTACTATGCTAGTAAAACCCTAGATCCTGCCCAAATCAACTATGCCACCACTGAGAAAGAACTTCTTGCCATTGTCTATGCCTTAGACAAATTTTGCTCATACCTAATACGATCAAAAGTTTTTGTCTACACTGACCATGATGCCTTGAAATATCTGCTTTCAAAGAAAGAGGCAAAACCTAGACTTATCAGATGGATCTTACTCCTTCAAGAGTTTGATTTAGAGATCCGGGATAAGAAAGGAGCAGAGAATGTAGTCGCTGACCACCTCTCAAGGATAAGAGTAACTGAAATAGGATTACCAACGCCAATTAATGATTCGTTCGTTGATGATTCATTAATGGCAATTGCGGACTCGTCTCCTTGGTATGCTGATATTGCCAACTTCCTTGTCAGTTGCCAGCTACCCTCCGACCTTTCTTATAACCAAAGAAAGAGATTTTTGCATGATGCAAAATCCTTTGTTTAGGATGACCCCTATCTTTTCAAGCAGTGCTCAGATGGTCTGTATCGACGTTGTATCCCCCAGTGGGAAGTAAAAGGAGTTTTAGAAGGATGCCACTCATCTGCTTATGGTGGTCATCATGGTCCGTCCAAGACCGTAGTCAAAGTCTTACAATCCGGGTTTTTCTGGCCCTCGATGTTTAAAGATTCATGAGACTTTTTTTTGGCTTGTGATGCTTGTCAACGAATAGGTCAAATATCCAAAAGACATGAAATGCCTCAAAACGGCATATTAGAAGTCGAGATATTCGATGTCTGGGGTATTGACTATCAAGGACCATTCTTTTCTTCACATGGAAATCGTTACATTTTAGTCGCTATCGACTATGTTTGAAAGTGGGTAGAAGCAATTGCCACCCCCACCAATGATGCTAGAGCTGTGATACGACTATTTAAAAAGATCATCTTTCTGCGTTTTGGTGTACCCAGAACCGTGATAAGTGATCGAGGAACTCCTTTCGGAGAAAAGCAGTTAGACACTCTGCTTGCCAAGTATGGTATGTATCACAGACGAGGTTTAGTACAATGTAAATACTCAGAAAAGTATAGAATTCAGTAGGTTTTAATGCTTGTAAGACACACACACAAAGGAAGACACAAAGAACTTGAATTGGACTCGGGTTTGTGTTGTAAGTTTCTGAATTTGTAAGAAAAGGAAGTAAGAACAAGATAGTAATCTTCCAAAGCACAAAGCCAATGGATAGAGGTTGTGATGAATGATTCCAGCAACTCAGCAAAGAGTCATTCAACACTCTTCTAGCACTAAGCCAAGAAGGTTTACTCAAGCACAAAGCCAAGAGCATAAAAAGAAAAACATTGTTTTCAATTTTTCATTCATTCATCAAATCTGATTTCAACTTGTTACAAAGCAAGCCTTATATAGGCCAAGGGATATATATCTAGGACGTCCATTCTTCATCTAATGGCTCACAAAATAAGCAGGAGTTCAACTACCCTACAACTAAGATACAAATCAGAAAAACAAACTAAGGACAAAAGCATAAAGCATAAAGCATAAAAACAGGCTGCTCCTCTTTGTCTTCTTGTAGAAGGTCAATTAAGATGTGTAAGACCTTGGACCTTGAGCTTGTCAGCTACCATCCTAAAGTACACAATGTTAGGATGCCTTTCAAGTCATGCCATTGTCTTGCCTAGCCAAAAATATCTTTCAAAACAGCCTTGGTTCATGGTTGTGCAGAATTGGTTCCACCTGGACCCATTTGTTTGGACTTAGCTAAACCTGCTCTTTTATTGTGAATTAGCAAAAACTCTCCTGAAATTTTATCTTCCTAAGAGTTTAAACTAAGAGGATTAGGCTTTGTAAGCACTTCATTCAGGTTAGGAGTCACGTTTAGACATTGTTCTTTGATGTTCCACCTGAACCGGGCCAGATAGAACTTGGACTCATCTGATTGTATTTTGTAACACTCATAACTCTCTTCTCATGATGAATTAGAATCGCCATCATATCTCATTTGAAAGCTATGGATGTTAGCTTTCTCCTCAAACAAGAACCACCCCTAAACTTTTTGTAGATCTTTAGTTATTCAACTTGGAGTGCTGACTGGTCTTCCTCAGATGCCCAGCAAACATACCCTAGCCAGAACCGTTTTTCACATGCCTTAACTTTCTCTTTAGGATGATGTAGGAGTACCTCAAGGTGCCATTTTAAAGCTAAATGAGTTAGCTTCTTCCTCCATTTGTAATCACTCAAAGGTCGTCCTCCAATATTCAGCTATGGACCTTTTGGTAAGTGGGGGTCAGGCGGAACAATGCATTAGACTCTTCTGTACATGCTGTTTTATAGCAACCATAGGGCAAGCTACACACCTGATATGGTGGTGGTTCCAACTTCATTTTTGTAGCTAAGTCACTAAGATTTCCAACCATATAAAGATCATCAAAATTGAATGAGTGTAGCTTAAATTATGTTGCCAAGAACATGACCATTATCTTGTTCCTGCAGCGATCACATTCCTTTTAAGTAGGATTTGGTGACTTTGAAGTACCCATAAGCTTGGAGTCTTGTAAGGCTAATCATGACCATGAAATTTAGGCTTTCCCTTGATTACTCCTGTTGCAAACTCCTTTTCTTCAAAAGAATTTGCCCTCAAATTCTTGTGGATCAAAATGAAGAGACTTGCTGCCAAGGAGCTTGTTCTTCTAACCATCAAAGATCAAGTACAACTCTAAGTAATAGACTCTCATGGCCTCCTCCTGGATCATATACTAGAATGGTAAATGGCAAAAGATATGTTGTACCATTCCCAACTTTAGATTGCATACTCAACCAAGTAGTGCTTGTTCCTCCTGGATCAAATGCGAGGTGTATGACATCCTCCCTAGACTTCATATGTACCCTTATTCTTCTTGTAGTATTATGAGCTTGTCTATCATTTGGGGATTGTGTTCCACCTGGATGAAATGTACTCATAGCAAGCTTTGTACGCAACCTCCTATCAAGTATCCCAATACTTGTGGTACCCAAATCAAAATGTTCATATTTGCACCCAAAGTTTGATTTGTTCTCATTGACTACTCCCTTAACATCCTTAGGTGACCAACACTCTTTAAGTGAAGCATAAGCAAGAAGCAAATCAGCCCCTAGGGTACCTACTCTCACATTCACCTCCTCTTCAGTAGATATCAAGTTATACAAAGGGTCACTCACATCAAAACAAGCATCATTCACATAGCACACATCCAAACGAGTGCTTATACAACATGTAGAACACGAGAAAGCTTCAAGTGGGCAGCTATTGTTTTTGTGCATTGGACTCATCATATACAACACCAAATGAACTAAAACTTTAGCAACATCAAGTAGTGAACCTCCCCTTGGTGTTGCACATAATCCCAACAAGTTCTCACAACCATTTTGAGCATTACTCATCTTAAAACACAAGAAGATCATAGCTGGACAGTAGGGTTTAGATTGATCAATTTCACTCCTTAACATGTATGAGGTTGCACCCAAGTGAGCAAGAATAACTTGTAACCTCATCAACATGTAATAATGAAAGTGTGGGGATGCAAGAGTACAAGATATACCTCTAAAGATGAAATTTAAGATGCAAGAGTCATGTCTTGTGTAGGAGATCAGATTTGGCACACTTGAGCATGGAACAACCCAAGACACTTCTTTTGCTTCACCCTTGATCGACTCCCAACAACTACCACCATTGAACATGACCATGGACTGTCCAAACTTCATGGTTTGAAGCTCAAGTAGTCCTTGGTCGACAATCACCTCTATAGGACCCAAATCAGTAGCTTGCTCATTGATGGCTCCACAAGAAAGGACAAGGCTATTCTCTTCTTCATTAGTAGGCTCATAGATTGAGTTCAAGGAGGTTTTATTTTCAAAACATGGGTTCTCAATGATAGCACTACATGACCGTTTCACTTCAGCACATGTACTCATGACCTTTGGTTTAAGCTTAGACTTAGGATAAGCAACATCCAAGCATGACACAACAACCATTTGGCTGAAACTCTTATCTTTCCCAACTGTTTTGATGGCTTCTAAACTATCCCCTTTAGTTAAGACCTCATGATTTGTAGGCCTTACTAAGATCTTCTAAACATATAAGGCTAACTCAAGTAAATCATCATATGGATACAGCACTTCTAAATCAATTCTCTTTGCAATTTCAAATTTCAAGCCATGGTAAAATCTAATTCCCTTTTGCACAACCTCAACATTCATATCACAAACAAAGTGTAGTTCCTCAAACATCTTAGCATATTCAAGGACACACAATGAACTTTGTTGATGGGCTTTTAGTTCAGTCCACAAATCCTCCATGGTAGAACAAGGTAGATACTCTTGTTTCATGTTCCTTTTAAGTTTAAACCAAGAACTAATCATATCCTTCCCTTCCATTCTCCTTGAAAGTTTAACAGTATTATAACATAACAAAGCAAAATCCTTTAAACAAGACACAACAAGTTCAAGCTTCCTTTTTTCAGAATAACACTTGTGCTCAAAGTAGCATTCAACATCATACAACCAAGACACAAATGCTCTACTGTTTTCACCATTAAAGGAAGGAAGTAATGGTGTTTTACCTTTTCTCCCAAGGGTAAGAGAGGGCTTAGAACACTCATGTGGCAGGTGGTACTTCCCTTGGTACAAATCAGGTGGTTTAGGCTCCCTTGGAACACCATAGTTGCTGGTTGTCTTCTTTGGAAGCAGATCACCTTCATACCATTTTGTAAGAGCTTGCAACTTCCCCCTAGCTTCTTCTAAGGACTTGGAGATTGAACCAAGGTCAAAAGGCTTCATTCTTTGACATGGAACATAAGGCATAACAAACATTGCTACTGATTTACTCACACAATTCAGATTGCACTCCTCTCTTGAAAATAGGTTGTTTTTGTGTTTATAATGTAGGTAGGGAAACATAAACTCACAAACCAAAGCTCTGATAACCAATTGCAATTTAAATACTCAGAAAAGTATATAATTCAGTAGGTTTTAATGCTTGTAAGACACACACACAAAGGAAGACACAAAGGACTTGAATTGGACTCGAGTTTGTGTTGTAAGTTTCTGAATTTGTAAGAAAATGAAGTAAGAACAAGATAGTACTCTTCCAAAGCACAAAGCCAATGGATAGAGGTTGTGATGAATGATTCCAGAAACTCAACAAAGAGTCATTCAACACTCTTCTAGCACTAAGCCAAGAAGGTTTACTCATGCACAAAGCCAAGAGCATAAAAAGAAAAACACTATTTTCAATTTTTCATTCATTCATCAAATCTGATTTCAACTTGTTACAAAGCAAGCCTTATATAGGCCAAGGGATATATATCTAGGACGTCCATTCTTCATCTAATGGCTCACAAAATAAGCAGGAGTTCAACTACCCTACAACTAAGATACAAATCAGAAAAACAAACTAAGGACAAAAGCATAAAGCATAAAGCATAAAAACAGGCTGCTCCTCTTTGTCTTCTTGTAGAAGGTCAATTAAGATGTGTAAGACCTTGGACCTTGAGCTTGGCAGCTACCATCCTAAAGTACACAATGTTAGGATGCCTTTCAAGTCGTGCCATTGTCTTGCCTAGCCAAAAATAGCTTTCAAAACAGCCTTGGTTCATGGTTGTGCAGATTTGGTTCCACCTGGACCTATTTGTTTGGACATAGCTAAACCTGCTCATTTATTGTGAATTAGCAAAAACTCTCCTGGCCTATTATCTTCCTAAGACTTTAAACTAAGAGTATTAGGCCTTGGAATCACTTAATTCAGGTTAGGAGTCGCCTTTAGACATTGTTCTTTGATGTTCCACCTGAACCGGGCCAGATAGAACTTGGACTCATCTGATTGTATTTTGTAACACTCATAACTCTCTGCTCAGGATGAATTTGAATCTCCATGATATCTCATTTGAAATATATGGATGTTAGATTTCTCCTCAAACAAGAATCAACTCTAAACATTTAGTAGATATTTAGTTATTCAACTTGGAGTGCTGACTGGTCTTCCTCAGATGCCCAGCAAACATACCCTAGCCAGAACAGTTTTTCACATGCCTTAACTTTCTCTTTAGGATGATGTAGGAGTACCTCAAGTTGCCATTTTAAAGCTAAAGGAGTTATCTTCTTCCTCCATTTGGAATCACTCAAAGGTCGTCTTCCAATATTCAGCTATGGACCTTTTGGTAAGAGGGGGTCAGGCGGAACAATGCATTAGACTCTTCTGTACATGCTGTTTTATAGCAACCATAGGGCAAGCTACACACCTGATATGGTAGTGGTTCCAACTTCATTTTTGTAGCTAAGACACTAAGCTTTCCAACCATATAAAGATCATCAAAATTGAATGAGTGTAGCTTAAATTATGTTGCCAAGAACATGACCATTATCTTGTTCCTGTAGCGATCACATTCCTTTTAAGTAGGATTTGGTGACTTTGAAGTACCCATAAGCTTGGAGTCTTGTAAGGCTAATCATGACCATGAAATTTAGGATTTCCCTTGATTACTCCTGTTGCAAACTCCCTTTCTTCAAAAGAATTTGCCCTCAAATTCTTGTGGATCAAAATGAAGAGACTTGCTGCCAAGGAGCTTGTTCTTCTAACCATCAAAGATCAAGTACAACTCTAAGTAATAGACTCTCATGGCCTCCTCCTGGATCATATACTAGAATGGTAAATGGCAAAAGACATGTTGTACCATTCCCAACTTTAGATTGCATACTCAACCAAGTAGTGCTTGTTCCTTCTGCAAATGCGAGGTGTATGACATCCTCCCTAGACTTCATATGTACCCTTATTCTTCTTGTAGTATTATGAGCTTGTCTATCATTTAGGGATTGTGTTCCACCTGGATGAAATGTACTCATAGCAAGCTTTGTACGCAACCTCCTATCAAGTATCCCAATACTTGTGGTACCCAAATCAAAATGTTCATATTTGCACCCAAATTTTGATTTGTTCTCATTGAATACTCCCTTAACATCCTTAGGTGACCAACACTCTTTAAGTGAAGCATAAGCAAGAAGCAAATCAGCCCCTAGGGTACCTACTCTCACATTCAGCTCCTCTTCAGTAGATATCAAGTTATACAAAGGGTCACTCACATCAAAACAAGCATCATTCACATAGCACACATCCAAACGAGTGCTTATACAACAAGTAGAACACGAGAAAGCTTCAAGTGGGCAGCTATTGTTTTTGTGCATTGGACTCATCATATACAACACCAAATGAACTAAAACTTGAGCAACATCAAGTAGTGAACCTCCCCTTGGTGTTCCACATATTCCCAACAAGTTCTCACAACCATTTTGAGCATTACTCATCTTAAAACACAAGAAGATCATAGCTGGACAGTAGGGTTTAGATTGATCAATTTCACTCCTTAACATGTATGAGGTTGCACCCAAGTGAGCAAGAATAACTTGTAACCTCATCAACATGTAATAATGAAAGTGTGGGGATGCAAGAGTACAAGATATACCTCTCAAGATGAAATTTAAGATGCAAGAATCATGCCTTGTGTAGGAGATCAGATTTGGCACACTTGAGCATGGAACAACCCAAGACACTTCTTTTGCTTCACCCTTGATCGACTCCCAACAACTACCACCATTGAACATGACCATGGACTGTCCAAACTTCATGGTTTGAAGCTCAAGTAGTCCTTGGTCGACAATCACCTCTATAGGACCCAAATCAGTAGCTTGCTCATTGATGGCTCCACAAGAAAGGACAAGGCTATTCTCTTCTTCATTAGTAGGCTCATAGGTTGAGTTCAAGGAGGTTTTATTTTCAAAACATGGGTTCTCAATGATAGCACTACATGACCGTTTCACTTCAGCACATGTACTCATGACCTTTGGTTTAAGCTTAGACTTAGGATAAGCAACATCCAAGCATGACACAACAACTATTTGGCCGAAGATCTTATCTTTCCCAACTGTTTTGATGGCTTCTAAACTATCCCCTTTAGTTAAGACCTCATGATTTGTAGGCCTTACTAAGATCTTCTAAACATATAAGGCTAACTCAAGCAAATCATCATATGGATACAGCACTTCTAAATCAATTCTCTTTGCAATTTCAAATTTCAAGCCATGGTAAAATCTAATTCCCTTTTGCACAACCTCAACATTCATATCACAAACAAAGTGTAGTTCCTCAAACAACTTAGCATATTCAAGGACACACAATGAACTTTGTTGAAGGGCTTTTAGTTCAGTCCACAAATCCTCCTTGGTAGAACAAGGTAGATACTTTTGTTTCATGTTCCTTTTAAGTCTAAACCAAGAACTAATCATACCCTTCCCTTCCATTCTCCTTGAAAGTTTAAGAGTATTATACCATAACAAAGCAAAATCCTTTAAACAAGACACAACAAGTTCAAGCTTCCTTTTTTCAGAATAACACTTGTGCTTAAAGTAGCATTCAACATCATACAACCAAGACACAAATGCTCTACTGTTTTCACCATTAAAGGAAGGAAGTAATGGTGTTTTACCTTTGTTCCCAAGGGTAAGAGAGGGCTTAGAACACTCATGTGGCAAGTGGTACTTCCCTTGGTACAAATCAGGTGGTTTAGGCTCCCTTGGAACACCATAGTTGCTGGTTGTCTTCTTTGGAAGCAGATCTCCTTCATACCCTTTTGTAAGAGCTTGCAACTTCCCCCTAGCTTCTTCTAAGGACTTGGAGATTGAACCAAGGTCAGAAGGCTTCATTCTTTGACATGGAATATAAGGCATAACAAACATTGCTACTGATTTACTCACACAAATCAGATTGCACTCCTCTCTTGAAAATAGGTTGTTTTTGTGTTTATAATGTAGGTAGGGAAACATAAACTCACAAACCAAAGCTCTGATAACCAATTGCAATTTAAATACTCAGAAAAGTATATAATTCAGTAGGTTTTAATGCTTGTAAGACACACACACAAAGGAAGACACAAAGGACTTGAATTGGACTCGAGTTTGTGTTGTAAGTTTCTGAATTTGTAAGAAAATGAAGTAAGAACAAGATAGTACTCTTCCAAAGCACAAAGCCAATGGATAGAGGTTGTGATGAATGATTCCAGCAACTCAACAAAGAGTCATTCAACACTCTTCTAGCACTAAGCCAAGAAGGTTTACTCATGCACAAAGCCAAGAGCATAAAAAGAAAAACATTATTTTCAATTTTTCATTCATTCATCAAATCTGATTTCAACTTGTTACAAAGCAAGCCTTATATAGGCCAAGGGATATATATCTAGGACGTCCATTCTTCATTACCGATGCAAGTTAGAAAAGAATGGCGCTAATTTTGCCGATTGGGATGCGCAACTCCCCTTGGCCGCGGAAGGTGACGACAATCCTCGTTTCCTTACCGAAGCCTCTCCCGAAACACCTAATGAAAGGTCAACCGCCGCCGCAAGGAGAGCCTATGAGGCTTACCAAAAGGAAGTCGTCGCGATCAAAAATGTTTTGATCTTCTCTATGGAGGCCGATCTCCAAAGGAGTGCCATGAAGATGAGCACGACCTATGAGATCTATGCCAAACTTGTGACTATGTTTTCACAAGCTCCACGAATCATTCAATATGAGACGGCTTCAGCGTTTTTCGACATGAACCTAAAAGAGGGCCAAAAGGTTAGCCCTCATGTACTCAAATTGATTGAGTATGTCGAGACTCTTAAATTGCAAGGGGTTGAGATTCCCGAACAACTCGTAATTGATCGTGTACTACACTCCTTGGGGAAAATCAAGGCATATGTGCAGTTTAGGGTAAACTATAATATGCAAAATATGCAAACCTCTTTTCACGAGTTTCACAAGATGCTTATGCAAGCGGAAAGAGACATGGGGCTAAATATTAGCACCACCAAGGATGTACTTCACATCAATAACAAAAGCAAGGGGAAGTTCAAGAAAGGTGCAAGCAAGGGAAGAAAGCCCTCCACCTACAAAGGCAAAGGAAAAGCTATTGAGAATAGCTCACCCAAGTCTAAGAAAGGTGCCTCAACTGAGGATAAGTGTCATTATTGTAATGGCATAGAGCTTTGGAAGAGGAATTGCCCCAAGTATCTAGGAGATATCAAAGCCGGAAAAATTGTTTTCGTTGGTAAATTTTCATCCCTATCATTTATGTTATAATCTCAACTTTGGTATATAGATACGAGTTGTGATTCTTACCCTTTTTAATTGTAATTAGGGCACCCAAGCAAGGACAAAGGAAAGGACAAGCAAGCCTAATGAGGCTCTTCAAGGGAAGCTAAGGTAGCCACCCATGGATGAAGACATATGGAAGCTTGGACTTATTTTGTGTTGTCTTCTTTATTGGGTTGTATTTGTAGACATTGTTTTAGAAACTCTTTATTTCCTTGTTTGACAACGGAAATTTGTTTATTTCCTTTATTAACAATTAGTTGTAATTGGATTTAGTGACTTGGTTTTCAACCCAAGTCACTCGGGTTTTAACCCAAGTCACTCGGTTTATGGAAACTTTTTCATTCTAAAACTTGTCATTATACTCTACTTGCACTAATAACATAAATTCTATCGACTCATATTGACCATATTGGTATTATGATGATTGGGTCATTATAATAAAAGGCTAAGAATTTGATTCTCGCTTTGAAAGATCAATTGTTAAGTGAAATTGAGTTTTTGAACTCAAAGTAGGGAATCTACCAAACCAATTGACCACACCACTTATAAAGATAGTAAATGACATGAATATGAGTTCACCTCTTTAGCTTATAGAACTAGTCTATGTCGAAGCTAAGATTCGATGTCTTTACCATAAAGTGTTTAGTAGATCACTTAAGGTCATGTTGTGATACTTCTACCTCCCTCACGAGTATGAGTACAAAACTGTTTGTGGCTCAAAAGGCTATCTTTAAAGAAAATAGTTGTATTTTTCTAAAGATAGATTGGGAGAAAATAAGCCATAACGTAAAACTGGTTAGGAACTAGTGAGGAAACCAAAATAAAATGTTCTTAGGTTAGACTCAAGACTAGTGAGGAAACCAAAAGAAAGCGTTCTTAGGCGAATCCTTCGACTAGTGACGAGACCAAAAGAAAAGTTTCTTGATATAATAAGATTGTGATCTATGAAATAGAAGTACCTGGAAATTTTAAAGGTCGATTTTCTAACTTAAGAGACTTATGAAAATAAATGGAATCTATGCAAAAGAATGATGTATTTGGAGTTGTCCAAAATCATTCTATAAACATGAAGATGTTTTAATTGGAGGTGTCCAATTATGATTGCATGGATAGACATGGAAATATCTGTTCCATGTATGCGAAAGCTAAGTTAATGCGTAACTATGCTTAGATCCAAATCATCAGTAAAATACCTCATAGTTGGTGTGTACACGATACACAGCAAAACCACATGTTCAAATAAGGATTTGGAATAGGATGTGTACATGACACAAGCCTAAGGTATCTACCTAGAGGTTATGATGGTCCTTTCTATTATGTGATATAAGAAGAGTTTCACTAGAATTGTCGAAAAGTCATGTATAGACATGAAGTTCAGTGGGAGTTAAAGTCACATAAAGACATGAAGTTCAGTGGGAGAAATTGTTTTCCACGTGAATGACGTATCACACATTGGGAGTGACGTATTCATATTACCTTTTGAAAGGAGTGTTTGGATTTCATTGTTGGATGACAGAAGGTACAATGTACACTAAAATCAAAATCTATTGTGGAATAGAAGATTTTAGCTTGGCATTTAGAGAAGTGGCTTATATCGATAAGATCCTTTATCTATTTCAAAAAGTTAAATAGGTTATTTATGTTGATGAAAGTGGGATCATTATGAAAGGGTCATAGTCATCCACTGAACCTAATAGTTGTTGATCACAGGAGACCAATCATATATGCCATTACATGCACATAACTAAATGAATTGTAAGATGGGAGCATGACAAGCCTATAACAAATCAATCCACATCAGTGTCATTGGATAGCCTTCAAGAACATCCATAGGGTTCTCAAGGAGAACTAGGGATTCACTCTTGTGTTTGGTAGAGAAAATTTGGATATGTGGTAAAGGTTACACAAACCAAAATTTCCAAACTTATAAGGATTTATCAGAATCCTAGACGTACCTTTCTTATATAAGAAGCGAATAACTAAAAGGATGATTGAAGCGTCAATCATTATAAATTCTACAAATAGAGACCTAGTACATTATGATGAGGATAAGGTGGCTTACAAGGAGCTAATGGTAGATCCTTTCACTTAAATACCTATCGGTTATCAGGATAACGAGTGGGAGCATTTTCAAGTTAAAGAGCCCAACACTAGATAGAGATCTAGACATGTACGTAGAGGAATTCATGTTATTAGGAATAACGTTGGATGGAAGGAAAAGGCAATTCACAAGGTTGTAATAAATGAATATATGGTATATTCACAACCCAAGCCTTTATTGCATTTAATAAGATCGTCATGAATTGTCATGGACAAAATAAACTTTAGATTATATGATATGAAGCAATAACATTGTGTTGATTGTTCATATATGATAATCACAGTTTTCGTTTGATTTATAGAACTCGTTTTGTGCTTTGTTATATCCAAATGGATTGTAGAGACAATTTTTAACCCTACTAAAGTGGACTGGATTAACATAGCATTGGCCCCTAGTTTCTTATATGAGGTGACGTCTCAAAGTGAGTAAAGTGTGATGCGATTGATGGCAAGTTCAAGTGTCATAGGGTCATAAGGGATGACCATTCGATCACATAGACAGGTTGTAAGGGACAATATGTCGGGCACTGAACGCTTATAGAGTTATGGCAACTCTTGTAGCATGGTCGTGGCAAGAGCTACTATAGTATTCTTTTTTAGTCAATTCTTTGACTAAAGATTGTTCACCTAAGGTGGCACAGTTTCAGAGTGACTTTGATTTATGCTCTACGACCTTCGTAACTGGGGTCAAATGGGCATATTTTGGGTCATGATGAGCTGTGGCTATTCGAAAGGAATAGTGCGATAGGAATTGTCCAACCATTGTCAGGGTTGTTTTAAAATCTCAAAGCCACTCGAGGAGGAGTAAGCTGAAAAAGCGTGGCCAGGCTCGGAAGGTATCTATGGTAGATAATTTCGGTCAGACAGTTACTCTCCAGATCGAGGAAACCACTCTTGATATGATCAAATGCAAGTATGACCTGCAAGACACCTTGCATTGAGTAAGAGATTGTAATAGGATAAGAGAATTTGTGACGCACACTTGTCTCGGACAAGTGGGAGATTGTTACAGTAAGTGTCTTCAACAATAGTCCGATCACATATCTAAATCTCAATAATAAGAATACAAAGGGATGATGAATATTATATTCAACTGGTGTTAACATAAATCGGTAACGATTGGCTCAATTGAGTTTGACGTTACTGTCTTATGACGGTGGTGATCAGTTGATCCCTTGAGGTCACACCAAAAGGACATTCCCCTAATCATGTACATTAATTAATTGTATAGCAATACAGATTAATTAATCCCTTAAATTGAACTAAGTTTATATTATAAGTGAGAATTATATCTTATTGTAATATGATTAAATAAGATTGATTTTTAGTAATTTAATTGTTATATACTAAGAATGCATTATGTTTATGAAACATTTGAGATAAGCAAAATTGGTTGATAATAATTGCAAATTGTTGTAGATTATATTAACCAAATATGAGATGACTCATTTTGTTTACATGTAATTATAAAATGTGACTTAAAATGTTAAGTCTAATTTATTTGTTATGAAATTGCATTTAAGTTAGTTTAATGTACATTTATAAGCTAAATTACATGTCACATGTCACATATGTGACAAATGACAAAATCACAAAATAAAATGGACACCCATTTTATCATGTATGCAATGTTTTTTTGTGGGTAGGATAGGTGTTTAGGTACTTACTATTGTTCTAATTAAGATTAGACAATATCATGACAAACCTAAAGCCTATTACCTAGTCTAATGCTTTGTTAAGAACAAAAGAAAAGACACACACCCTTCCCCATGAGGAGTGTGGCCGGTTGGGGCATGCAAAAGGAAGAGGAGTTTTCCTTTTTATACACACTACTTGATCTCATATGTGTATGCTTGCTCATCTCTCTAAAATCTCTTCATTCTCACACTAAACTCAAGAAGTTCATGCAATATTTAGAGTTCATATATTCTAATAAGTTTACTAGAGTAATAAGAGAGTTATTAGAATTATATTAAGGGAGTCTTGAATATTATTCTAGAGTAGTAATATTTGAGAGATTAAGGGTTGTCTTGGTGCTACTAATAGGAGTGTTCTTATAATAAGAACTTGGAAGTTCATCCTTCTTATTTAAGCTCAAGAACAATATTTGGAAGGTGTCTAAATATTGTGCCCATATTGTTCATATTCAATGTAAGGAAAATGTTTCTTCTTATCTATGTCTTATTTTGTTATGCATGCATAAGATCCATTAGTTGATTGAGTAAACTATTTATATAATATGATATTAGAAATGTCTGATATTGAGTTTAAGAAACTTACACGTGAGTCCACTCATGTGAGGACCGTTTTCTTCGTCGTGAACTTCTTCCATTACTTTTTGTGCTCGTGAACGATCAAGGCAACGCAAGACGATACCAAGAGGTGTTCTTGTGGGAAAATATCCGTATACTTCCCTTTAAATCACTCAGGATTATAATGAAATTATGATTAAATGATTAATAGTCATAAACGAAAATGCATAATAAGCGAGAGATTAGAAATAACCTTTATTCCTTTCTTAAAGGCCTAAGAACAATATCAAAATGATGATATCCCCTAATAGTAGCACCCAAGATAGAATGAGAAATGCCCTTTAATTTGCTAGAATATTTTTGTCAAAAGTTACTGTTAACTTTTGATCTTGTGATGTGAAGAGATGGAGGCACAAGTGAGTGAATTAGGGTTTGAAGAAAAGAAAACTAAATTCCTCCACTCCTTACTCCTTCTCACGGCACCCATTAGGTTATTTGGGGAGATATTTTCTCCTCTAATTAACCACTAATGGACCGAAAATTCCAGAGTGAATATGGACTTTATTTCGGTTAAATTCGCTTTAATATATAATGTGTATTATTATTATAAATGTCATTTGTGCTGTCATGTATTAATATGTCCATACAACATTTTGTAGTCGATACATTAATACCGGACTGACAACATCTAATATGACAATCGTATAATATATACGTTAATTATAATTATCCGTATAATTATAATTTGTTAATTCAATATAACATTTTATATTCAATTTACGAATTAACATTTTAATTCGCATAAGCTTACATTATATATATGCTGATTAAATACAACAGTTTATATTTAATTACGAATTACTTTTAATTCGTCTCAGCTTATATTATTTAATCATTATTAAATAATCGTCTAATCATCACATTGACTAAACTTTTAGTCAAATACACTGACTAACCTTTTAGTCATATAATAGGTCATCAATATGATTATTTTCTCAAATAATCACATCTCTCAAACACATCCTTTAGGTGTGACTTTTAGGGACCAGTTGATCACCGCCATCTGTATGACAATAACGTCAAACTTATCTAGCAAGCCAACCGTTATTGATAAACGTTAATCAACTGATTATTATACAAAGTATACCCTGTGAACCTACAGAGCTTTATTTATGTTATTGCACTAACTGTGGAGGACACTAGCTCCAACAATCTCCCACTTGTCCGTACAAGTGTATGTGCGATAACCGATTCTCATATCCATAATAAATTTCTCCCACTCAATGTAAACCAATTTGCAAAGTTCGTATTCACAAAGGTCGTAGTTTACAAGTGATCAGTATCAAGAGTGGTTTCCCGACTAGAGAGTAACTTAACTGATAAACGAATCTTTATTCGAGCATGGCCATGCATTTCAGTTACAGCTCCTCGAGTGGCCCTGAGAAATAACATAACCTGATAAAGGTTGGATATTTTCTTCAACTCGAATCTTGCAGATACAAGCGCAGTATGAAATGACCCAGTAAAAATCTACTTAGCCTCCTGTTACGGTCGACCATGAGAAAGAAACCAAAGTCACCCAAAAACTGCCTTAATCTCAAGAGACAGTCGATAGTCAAAAGAATCGACTCTAGGAACACTATGGATGTCCTATCCACGACCTGACACCTAATGTTCTGAAACATTTAGGACTCCATAACGTCGTCATAAAATGTCCTGCGCAGTATCATTATAACCCGCATCTGTGATCGATCAGTCAACTGTTTGACTTATGGCTCGTTGAACCCACCATCAATCGACTTAACAGAATAATTGCCAGAGTTATCAGCTCATGAAGGCGATTACGGACCAAAACAAATATAATTGTATATATTTCAGGTCACTTTGTGGTGGTTCAATTTTTTGTCAGTACACCCACATGAAAAACAAATATAAAACAAACCTGATTTCATAGATAGTTTTATGAAAAAGATACAGTTGTCTAATCCAAATAAAACAACTAATACAACTCAGGAACACGTTTGATTCCCATGGAAATAACGTGCCCTTCATGCTTATCATATCTCAATGGTTTAGTGAGAGGATCTGCGACATTATCATCCGTAGCAATCTTGTCTATCACTATCTCCCTTTGCTCCACGTAATCTCGGATCATGTGAGCCTTCCGTTGTACATGCCTAGACTTGTTGCTGGACTTAGGCTCCCTAGCCTGGAAGATGGCACCACTATTATCACAATAGATGGTGATCGGGTCATCCGAACTAGGAACTACGGTTAGTCCCTGTAAGAACTGACGCATCCATATAGCTTCCTTCGCAGCCTCTGAAGCAGCATAGTACTCGGACTCAGTCGTAGAATCTGCTGCTTTTAGAACACTTTGGTGGAGCTTTTTCCAGCTGACCGCAGGCCTATATATTAAGAGTAAAAAGAATCCCAGCTGAGATTTCGAGTCATCTCGATCCGTTTGGAAGCTAGCATGTGACACCTCGAATTGACGGAAGAGACACAAGTTTAATTTAAATAAATAAAAGATGAGAATACGTTTTTAATAGGTTCACTTTAGTGAAAATCGGTAAAATTTTAAAACCGGAACCTAACGTTAAATATATTCATCATAACAAAGGTGTCTTAAAGAAAAAGGTTCATAACAAAAAGGAAATAATATTATACATAAGAAGTATCTAAAAGGGAGACATATCTCCCTAATAAATACGGAAATAAAAGAGTGTATTAAATAATACAATCCTAGGAACCGAATATAGGTCCAAGGTAATACTTCGCTCGCTAGCTCGTCAATGTACCCAAGTATGCATCACAAACCTGCCAACCGCATTAAATATAAACACGGAAGCCACAGTCAGTGGGGAGTAACTCCGAGTTCTCCAAGCCACGAAATGTCGAGTTTAATAAAACATGAATAACATAAAAGAGATGTATATGGAAAATACAAAGCCTTAACATATACGATATGCTTTTCATGTTATGAAATAAATAACTCACATATAACCTAGCATATGAAGGCTAAGCTACTCATGCAAGCTATCATGTGAATCAGTTAACAACCGGTAATCCAAACTCTATCAACCGTAGCCGGCTTGCATCTCACCTTCTACGATTCATAGAATCATCAAACATGAAAGACCAATACGTCTAGAACCAGGCATAAGTTCTTAGCACAGTCAATAGTCGACTTCTGTAACTCGAGTCTATACCACAAGGTAGGATAAACATCCTAGTCCTAGACTGCGCAGACCTAGCGACAACAGCTAACCCATTCCCTGTCTAATGACCAAAAGTACATGAGAATCTCTACTAGGAGACCCCCTAAGCAGAGTTGGCTAGTACTTAAGCTGGCTCCATTCCCAAAGTGGAAGCAATTAGGCAGCCATGCCCCGGCTTGGTATCAAAATCCCAGGCCAGTGACACAAAAGCTATCAAGCTGTGAACTATATACTCGGTAAAGATAGTAAGGTCTATCAATGTCATGGTCTAAGGTACTCATTTAGAATTAGAATGGTCAACACGCCATAAAATCATAATTCTCTATGAGTACTTAGTCAACACGACATATATCATACTATTAAACAGTCACGGGAAAAACTTCCTATCATGTGACTAATTGCATATAAATCACATTCAAATATCATATCGCCTCATATCTACTAAGGCTCATTCATTCATTCATGAAATAAAACCTTACCTGAAGACAAATCCCCGACCCGAGTCCCGCGACGGGTCATCAGTCAAAACGGGGCTGACTAGATCGTAGTTTGACCAAACCCGTTTGGTCAAACCGGCTAGAAACAGAGTCTTAGCCATTTAGGCTTGAACATAAGAACATCATATTCATTTCATGCTATTTTATTCTAATTTCTACCATGTGAATTATTAATTCTTACGAAACCCGCTTGACTTAAGGGATATCAAATTAAACTACAATCTCATGCTATAATTTCTAACATGTGAGAAATAATAATATTATGAAAACCGGTTAATTAAATAATTTACTTATTAAAATTTCCCACTTGCTAAATATTACAAAACATGATATAATAATAACAATAAACTCAAAAACCGTCACAAGCCCAAAGGAGGGCTCACGGGTCAGCCGGGCCTGGACCGGGCCGAGACTGAACCGGGCCCACGTGCCTGGTTTGGGCCTGTTTTGGTCAACCATTTCTATAATCGTTTCTTAATATTTCACGCATGCTTAACATATTTAAAACCCGTCAAAACAACAACAAAACAATCAAGTATCGACACAAGCCCAAAGGGCCAATTAACGGGCCAACCAAGACCGGGCAGCCGGGCCTGGACCGGGCCTGAACCGGGCCTGCCGGGCCTGTTTCTCGGCCACCATTCACGGCCACCACCAACAACAACCCCAAATTTATTTCTAACATGTTTTAATTAACAACCATCCATTTTAACAACAAATTCAACCATCATTCATACTAAAATTATGATTATGAACAAATCATCCAACATGTCAAAAACACTAAATATGTTAAAAACTCATAAAACTTAATAATAAAACAACCTAGCGTTACTACTTAAAACGTTTAAATAACCAAAAATAAATTGATGACATAATCGTCTTTTTCAAAACTCGGTAATCTTACTAGCTAGCACAAAAACCCAAAATAGCACCAAAATAAGACTAACAACCCGTTACTAATCTTCTCTACAATATATACGAGTCACCAAACTCGTCTTCATAATCTTCTCCTATAAGAAATGACAAAAATAACATTATTAGTATTAAAACTTGATTTCAACAATTAAAGTGTTGAAAACGATTTTGTCGGAATTGAAAATGAAACGTACACGGAGATGAAGAGCGGAGATGAGACTCTAGAAATATAATTTCGAACGGATTTGGCCAAGTAACGAAGGTTTTGTGACAATTTTGCTCAAGAACGATCAAGAACACGAAGAACAATTGTGATTATATTAAAGAAGGCATTAAGTAGATATTAAGTTGATTTAATGTAAAATAAAAAGATAATTAGTGAGTAAGAGGGGAGGTTGGACCGTGTAATATAGGGGATTAACGGGAGTCGGGTTTTGAACTTGTTGTTACGGGATTGACTAGGGTTTTATAAATATCTTAGATATTATGGTAAATATCTAGATATTATTAGATATTATGTTAGTTTAATCAAAAGAAATGAAAATATCTAATCCTAAGGGACAAGAGGAGAGCCGTGTGGAGGAGGAAGAAGTCGGGTCTGTTTTTAAGCGATTTGTTGCGGAATTTAAGTTGACAGATCGATAAAGTTACAAATATCTTAGATATTTGTATTAGTTTAATCAAAAGTAATCAAAAGCCCTAAAATGAGGGAAAAAGGTGCCTTGGGGCGTGTGGCACATGTAGGAGTCGGGTTTTGGGTTTGTTTCGGGAATTAAGTTGACTCGGGAATAGTTAAATGAAGTTCGGGTTTAAACCGTATAACCTACTCTTTAATTCCAAA
>JAIUZE010000228.1:0-12500 GCA_022085475.1 Heliosperma pusillum
TTTCTTGTTCTTGTATGGGCCTTTTAAATTAATTTTTTTAGGTTTATGCTCTACTCCGGGTAAATATATGCCCGATTTCTATTTGCACATATAGGACAAATTTTTCCAATACCGCATTTGTTTTTTTTTTTATCTTTTCTTTCGTCAAATTAAATATTCAACATATTTTTACTGTTTTTGAGTGATTAAGAAAAAAATACCGTTTGTTTATTCTATAAATTTTAATTTAAAATAAAAAAGTTAGTTCAAAGTTAACGTAAATAAAATTTATAATACAAGTAATAATCTTCAATATATTCCCAATTTGAATTGGGTTTTTAATAAACGGAGCCTGGATACTTCATTTTTTTGGTCCAACCTAGCCAACCATAAATTAGTTTCATTTATAATGTTAATCTGAATCCTCCTAAAACTCAAAACAGGATCTAATTGCCTTTCACGCTCCAAATTTATTATGATTCAATTAATCTTTCTTGGGCGAAAGGGAGGATATCTCAATGGGGAGAGAGAACGGGGAAATCCCATATGACCCAATATATCTCACAAGTCGCACTATACGTCAACCCAAGATGCATCTTCCTCTCCAGGACTTCGAAAGGGAACTTTTGGAACACCAATAGGCATAAAAAAAATTTTTTTAAGTATTATGGTTCACTTTGATGTGGAAACGTAATAATAGAATTATTATCTTCATAATATCAATTTTGATATCATATGTTATGTATAGATCATAAAAGTTTAGTTTAAAATGAAGACAGAATAGAATAAATAAAGGAATTTTCTTAGAAATATAACCTTCCAATAATCATCAAGTAGCAAAGTATTTACGGATACAAGATGGTATCAACTTCCCATTGCGTATCGATACTTATCGGATATAGAATAGATTTGTTTCTCTTTGTTCCTACAAACGTAATTGTTCTATTATTATCACCAGAATAGAACAAATATGAACCCTTTTTCCGAGATAATCCATTGAACAAAAGGGGTGCATTGCATAATCACAGTCTTTTCTACTGCAATAAAGTTACATAGTGTCATTTTTCTTTGAGTTAAAGGGGTATTTCCATGGGTTTGCCTTGGTATCGTGTTCATACTGTCGTATTGAATGATCCCGGCCGGTTGATTTCTGTCCATATAATGCATACAGCTCTGGTTGCCGGTTGGGCTGGTTCGATGGCTCTATATGAATTAGCTGTTTTTGATCCCTCTGATCCCGTTCTTGATCCAATGTGGAGACAGGGTATGTTCGTTATACCTTTCATGACTCGTTTAGGAATAACCAATTCATGGGGTGGTTGGAGTATTACAGGAGGGACTATAACGGATCCGGGTATTTGGAGTTATGAAGGTGTGGCCGGAGCACATATTGTGTTTTCTGGTTTGTGCTTTTTAGCGGCTATTTGGCATTGGGTGTATTGGGATCTAGAAATATTTTCTGATGAACGTACCGGAAAACCTTCTTTGGATTTGCCTAAGATTTTTGGAATTCATTTATTTCTTTCCGGAGTGGCTTGTTTTGGTTTTGGCGCATTTCATGTAACAGGCTTGTACGGTCCCGGAATCTGGGTATCTGACCCTTATGGACTAACTGGAAAAATACAGCCTATAAGTCCAGCATGGGGTGTCGAAGGTTTTGATCCTTTTGTTCCAGGAGGGATAGCCTCTCATCATATTGCAGCAGGTACATTAGGCATATTAGCAGGTCTATTCCATCTTAGTGTCCGTCCACCTCAACGTCTATACAAAGGATTACGTATGGGCAATATTGAAACCGTTCTTTCTAGTAGTATCGCTGCTGTCTTTTTTGCGGCTTTTGTTGTTGCCGGGACTATGTGGTATGGTTCAGCAACTACTCCGATCGAATTATTTGGTCCCACTCGTTATCAATGGGATCAGGGATACTTTCAGCAAGAAATATACCGAAGAGTAAGTGCTGGGCTATCTGAAAATCAAAGTTTATCAGAAGCTTGGGCAAAAATTCCTGAGAAATTAGCTTTTTATGATTACATCGGCAATAATCCGGCAAAAGGGGGATTATTTAGAGCGGGCTCCATGGACAATGGCGATGGAATAGCTGTTGGATGGTTAGGACACCCCATTTTTAGAGATAAAGACGGACGTGAACTTTTTGTACGCCGTATGCCTACCTTTTTTGAAACATTTCCGGTCGTTTTGATAGATGGGGACGGAATTGTTAGAGCTGACGTTCCTTTTCGAAGAGCGGAATCTAAGTATAGCGTCGAACAAGTAGGTGTAACTGTTGAGTTCTATGGTGGTGAACTCAACGGAGTCAGTTATAGCGATCCCGCTACTGTCAAAAAATATGCTAGGCGTGCTCAATTGGGTGAAATTTTCGAATTAGACCGTGCTACTTTGAAATCTGATGGTGTTTTTCGCAGTAGTCCAAGGGGTTGGTTTACTTTTGGACATGCTTCTTTTGCCTTACTCTTCTTCTTTGGACACATTTGGCATGGGGCTAGAACCTTGTTCAGAGATGTTTTTGCTGGTATTGACCCCGATTTGGATGCGCAGGTAGAATTTGGAGCATTCCAAAAACTTGGGGATCCCACTACAAGAAGACAAGGAGTCTAATAGAAGATTTTTCCTATATTTTTGGTGTGATTTGATATAGGATACTAAAAAATCTTGATTGAAATTACCGCCCTTTTTTGTTTTGACTTTTTCTTTTTATCATTATCGGGAAAATAATCTCGAGTAAACAGGTATGGAAGCTATAATTGTAAACCACAATCAAATCTATGGAAGCATTGGTTTATACCTTTTTATTAGTCTCGACTCTAGGAATCATTTTTTTCGCCATCTTTTTTCGGGAACCTCCTAAAGTTCCAACTAAAAAGGTGAAATGATTTTTCATTAGCTCAATTGAAGTAATGAGCCTTCTAATATCACTAATATCAGAAGGCTCATTACTTCAACTAGTCCCCGTGTTCCTCGAAAGGATCTCTTAATTGTTGAGAGGGTTGCCCAAAAGCGGTATATAAGGCATACCCAGTAAAACTTACAAGTAAACCAGATATAAAGATGGCGACTAGGGTTGCTGTTTCCATTATTATAAAATCTCAAGGCCCCAATGGATCTATGATAAAATCATTTATTTACAATGGAATAGTATACAAAGTCAACAGATCTCAAAAAAAAAATAGGATTTATGGCTACACAAACCGTTGAGGGTAGTTCTAGATCTCGTCCAAAACCAACTACCATAGGGGTTTTATTGAAACCGTTGAATTCGGAATATGGTAAAGTAGCTCCTGGATGGGGAACTACTCCTTTGATGGGAGTTGCAATGGCTTTATTTGCAATATTCCTATGTATTATTTTGGAAATTTATAACTCTTCCGTTTTATTAGATGGAATTTCAATGAATTAAATCCATAAGAATAAGGTAATTCAAAAGAACCCAAAAGTTCTATCCTTTCAATAATCAATTCAATAAAAAGTGCATTTTATGTTTAGGGCTACGCTTTGTATTTTTAACGCCCTTTTTGGCAGTTCAATCGCGGAATTTCTTTCTTTCTGTATTTCTGGAATATGAGTGTGTGACTTGTTATAATTGATCCTATTGATAGTACAGAGAAGGGGTCTGTCATCTTATCCTGATAGAGATGGTTCTCGTTCGTCGGATATATTTTTTTTGTATCTGGAACACGGAATATCTAAAATAGATGAAGAAATCTTTGAACTATGATTCATATTTATTTAATATTCAGACCTCGCGATCGGATTCAATCAAAATTTTATTTTCAAAAAAAAATATAAATCTAAATATTTTTATTCTTTTTATTTTTATTTAAAAATTAATAAAATAAAGAATAAAAAGAAGAAACAGACAATTTTTTTAGTATTTTTTTTTATACCGCTTCTATTGATTGAATAAGTGATGATCCAATGGTTCTTACTCAAGGAATCTTTGGGATTAGCTTTTAGGTTTTTGGGAGTCATCGTGGTTATAGTATGAATCTGGGGTTTCAATCAATTCATAGGGTCTTAACAAGAAAAATGCCTATCACTGATAAAAAAGTCAAGCCACATAACATAAATAAAAAACAAAGATAAAAAATAGGAAAAGAGAATATTCAAGAGGCCTGTAGGAACAATTAACAGAAAGATGGATGAGCCGACTTGATATATTGGCATTATCGCCGCAAAAACAAAAACTTTACTTTCAAATTTTTATTCGTTCACATCTTCCTAAAATAAAGAGATTTAGGAACTTTAACCTTTATTTGGGTGTGTTTGCTTCAGCCGTACGAGAAAAAATTCTCATATACGGTTCTTAGGGGGGGGCTTTTAGCGCTTTACCTATCTCAATAAAGTCTATGATTGGTTCGAAGAACGCCTTGAGATTCAGGCGATTGCGGATGATATAACTAGTAAATATGTTCCCCCGCATGTAAACATTTTTTATTGTCTAGGAGGAATTACGCTTACTTGTTTTTTAGTACAAGTAGCTACGGGTTTTGCTATGACTTTTTACTATCGCCCAACTGTTACGGAGGCTTTCGCTTCTGTTCAATATATAATGACGGAAGCTAACTTTGGTTGGTTAATACGATCAGTTCATCGGTGGTCGGCAAGTATGATGGTTCTAATGATGATCCTGCATGTATTTCGTGTGTATCTTACCGGTGGCTTTAAAAAACCTCGCGAATTGACTTGGGTTACAGGCGTGGTTCTGGCTGTATTGACCGCATCTTTTGGTGTAACTGGTTATTCCTTACCTCGGGACCAAATTGGTTATTGGGCAGTCAAAATTGTAACAGGTGTACCTGACGCTATTCCTGTAGTAGGATCACCTTTGGTAGAGTTATTACGCGGAAGTGCTAGTGTGGGACAATCCACTTTGACCCGTTTTTATAGTTTACATACTTTTGTATTGCCTCTTCTTACTGCCGTATTTATGTTAATGCATTTTTTAATGATACGTAAACAAGGTATTTCTGGTCCCTTATAGAAGGAGATAAGAACAGTATTTCATTGCTACATGTATGGATTATTGTTTTCAATAATCCATATATTTGGACATTTTCCTTCAACTCTCTAATATTGTATTTAGTTATTTAACATACACTAGTTG
Source organism: Heliosperma pusillum (assembly GCA_022085475.1). NCBI lineage: Eukaryota > Viridiplantae > Streptophyta > Magnoliopsida > Caryophyllales > Caryophyllaceae > Heliosperma > Heliosperma pusillum. Next base: position 5,102 of record JAIUZE010000228.1, read on the forward strand.
AAGGTAATTCTCCGAAAAAAAAAAAAGGATTATGGGAGTGTGTGACTTGAACTATTGATTAGGCTGTGCAGGTATATGTCCCTTTACTGCCACATTGTAATTCATAATACAATGTGTCTTTTTTACAACCACCTTATAACTACAGAGGATAGGCCGGTTCGTGTGAAGAGAATTTATTCTATGATCAACCCTGAATCATGTCAGGCATGAATGGGCTCCGTAAGATCCAGTCAAATATGTGATTTTGGATAATATAATTAAAAATTTTTCTCTTTTTTTTTTAGTATATTTTATATTAAATATTATTTAAATAGTATTGAAATGCATCCATTTCCTCTGCATTGACCTGATCTATGATACTATCGGAGTGAAACAAGGGATCTAAAGAACAATAGAGGCAGGCTATATTAGTAACAAGTAAACCCTTTAATTTTTAACTTCAATTTTTTATTATATAAAAAAAATTTTCAAAAATTTTGAGATAAAAACCAACCACAAGGGATGAGACTGCCCAGAAAGCATTTGATCATGATGTAAGCCTACGTGGGTCTTGAGCATTTATTTGTAAGAACGTAAATCCTTCCCGAATAATCATTCATACATATGGCTAAGAGATATAGTTTGAATTCGTTGGTTTCTTTTGATTGTTGCTCGAGCCGGATGATGAAAAATCAGCATGTCCGGCTCTTTCGGGGGATGAATTGAATATCTATAATATAATAATAATTTACCTATCCTAATAACAAAAAAACCGGACTTGAATGATCCCGTATTAAGGGCTAAATTGGCAAAAGGGATGGGTCATAATTATTATGGGGAGCCCGCATGGCCTAATGATCTTTTATATATTTTTCCCGTTGTAATTCTCGGTACTATTGCATGTAATGTAGGCTTAGCGGTTTTAGAACCATCAATGATTGGTGAACCCGCGGATCCGTTTGCAACTCCTTTGGAAATATTACCTGAATGGTACTTTTTTCCCGTATTTCAAATACTTCGTACAGTACCAAATAAGTTATTGGGCGTTCTTTTAATGGTTTCAGTACCTGCGGGATTATTAACAGTTCCTTTTTTAGAAAATGTTAATAAATTCCAAAATCCATTTCGTCGTCCAGTAGCTACAACTGTCTTTTTGGTTGGTACTGCGGTGGCCCTTTGGTTAGGTATTGGAGCAACATTACCTATTGATAAATCCCTAACTTTAGGTCTTTTTTAAATTGATTGAATTGTGAAATAGCACAACACAACATGTGTATCTAGGGAATAGTCGCTTCAAGGTGAATTTTCCCTAGATACATCTATCTATTAAATTAAATTATTTATTGCTTCTGTAAAATTAAATTTTATTTTTTATTTTGCGTTTTTTTGTTGTAAATGTAAATCAATTCCAAAATGTTTTTCAAGAGTGTCCAATATTTTTTTTACGTCGTCCATGTAAAAATGTTCAATTTTAATAAGATCTTCTTGACTGTTATTCAAAAGGTTTACTAATGTATGTATATTGGACTTTTTTAGGCAATTGTAAATCCTAGGTGACAATTCTAATTGGTCAATAAAAATAGATTTTAATACTATTTTTTTTTCCTGAGTTGAGTCAATCTATCGTGAAAAGTCAAAAGTGGTAAAGAAACTTTTTGTTAATTGTCCGCTAAATTTAAATTTTCTTCTTCCGCATGTAGAAAAGGAATCAATAAATAAATTAAATTCCGGGAGGCTTCATAAAGTGCTTCTTTCGGAGTTAAACTCCCATTTGTCCATATTTCGAGAAAAAGTATTTCTTGTTTTTCATTCCCATTTCCATAAGAATGAATACTATGATTCACGTTTCGAACAGGCATGAATAGAGCATCTATAGGATAACTTCCGTCTTGAAAGTTAGTGGGCGCTTTAATACGATATCCTCGATTTTGCTCGAGTTGTAATCCAATACACAAATCAATTGGTTCTGTCAAGCTAGCTATATGTTGTGTATTGTCAATTATTTCGACATAAGGCGGCAAAATGATATCTTGAGCAGTTACGCACCTAGGGCCCCTAACACAAATGGATGCTTCACAAGTTCCATATAGATTACTTCTCAATATGATTTCTTTCAAATTCATTAAAATCTCATGGACTGATTCTTGAATACCTATGATGGTAGAGTATTCATGTGGTATTTTCTCAGATTTTACGCGTGTAATACATGTTCCTTCCATTTCTCCAAGTAAAGCTCTTCGCATTGCAATGCCGATTGTGTCAGCTTGCCCTTTCAGAAGTGGAGAAAGAATAAAGCGTCCATAATAAAGACATTTACTATCTGTTCTTGATTCAACACACTTCCACTGAAGTGTCCGAGTCGATACTCTTATTTTATCTCGAACCATAGGAATATTATAAATATCTTTGAATCATTTATTTCTCTTGAAATTTTTTCAATACTTTTTTTTACACACGTCTTTTTTTAGGAGGCCTACAGCCATTATGTGGCATAGGGGTTACGTCCCGCACGAAACTTAATAATATACCACTTCGACGAATAGCTCGTAATGCTGCATCTCTTCCGAGACCGGGACCTTTTATCATGACTTCCGCTCGTTGCATGCCCTGATCGACCACTGTATGAATAGCATTTAGCGCCGCGGTTTGAGCCGCAAACGGTGTCCCCCTTTTTGTACCTTTGAAGCCACAAGTACCCGCGGAAGCCCAAGAAATAACCCGACCCCGTACATCTGTAACAGTTACAATAGTATTGTTGAAACTTGCTTGAACATGGATAATGCCTTTTGGTATTTTACGTGCACTTTTACGTGAACTAATACGTCCATTTCTACGTGAACCCATTTTGGGTATAGGTTTTGCCATATTTTATCATTTCATAAATATGCGTCAGAGATATATGGATATATCCATTTCATGTCAAAACAAATTCGTTATTTTTTTACATTACTCAAGACAGCACCTTTTAATACTTTTAGTATAGTATTATCCCTGTCGTTGTTTATGTTTTGGGTTAGAACAAATTACTATAATTCGTCCCCGTCTGCGGATCAGACGACATTTTTCACAAATTTTACGAACAGAAGCCCTTATTTTCATATTTGTCATTCCTTTTTGTCATTCCTTACTTTTAACTTTGAATCTAGTTTGTGGAAGAAAATAAGTTTCTTGATATTTGAAATCTTGAATTGTACTCTCGAGAGAAGAAGTGTTGAGGTTGAAAAACCACTTAATCATGTGAATCCTTAGCGCAGAGTTTTTCAAATTTATCAATGACCTCTGGTTCAATCATAAAGACTTATTTCAATCTTAACCCTATCCCTTGATAGGGTTTTCTGTATAGAACTACGTCGTATCCTTTCTGAAATTAAATAAAAAGAATCTAGAACATACCGTTAGGGAGTGATTCAGTAATCATCATGAATGGTTTTTTGTTCTTTCATTCCAGGCAAAACCATATCAACTAATAGAGTAGAGATATTAGATAACCTGTCTTTTGTCTTTTTTGTTCACAAAAAATATTATAAGATAAGCCATTTTTGATCTAATTTAGATATTAGAGAGATTACCATATATAACATAAAATTTCTCCCCCAACTCTTTCTCGTCGAGCCTCCCGATCTGTCATTATACCGCGAGAGGTAGAAAGAATTACAATTCCCATTCCGCCTAAAATTCTAGGAATACCTTGAGAGTTAGAATAGATTCGTAGACCCGGTCGACTAACTCTTTTTAAATATAAAGTATTTCGATATGGCCCTTTCCTATTTCTTCTATGTCGCAGAGTTAAAACCAAAAAGTATTTGTTTCCTTCTTGATGTTTTCTCACGTTTTCAATAAAGCCTTCTCGTAAAAGTATTTTAACAATGTTTTCGGTGATGTTAGTCGATGCTATTCGAACTGTTCGTTTTTTATTCATGTCAGCATTTCGTATCGAGGTTATTATATCAGCAATAGTGTCCCTACCCATAATTAACTAAAATTCGCGGTGTCTCCAAATTTGTATATAATCAACATGTTTTTTCTTAGTTTTTTCTTTTATTTTCTGTTATGAATTACAAAATTAATAAATTTAAAACGAAAGGTATATACGTGATAGACAGTCTATTATCTCATTCAAATATCCTCTTTATTTATTATTCTTATAATTCTTATAATACCTCAGGAGCTAATGAAACTATTTTCGTAAAGTTTTGTCTCAATTCGCGGGCAATTGCGCCAAAAACTCGAGTTCCTTTTGGATTTCCTTCTTGATCAATGATAACTGCAGCGTTGTCATCATATCTTATTATTATACCGTTGTCCCGTTTGAGTTCTTTACAGGTACGTACAATTACAGCTCTTATTACTTCTGATCTTTCTAAGGGCGAATTGGGTATTGCTTCTTTGATCACAGCAACAATAACATCGCCAATACGAGCATATCGACGATTGCTAGCTCCTATGATTCGAATACACATCAATTTTTTAGCTCCACTGTTGTCTGCTACAGTCAAATAGGTCTGAGGTTGAATCATATTTTTTATCTGTTCTTTTACTTCAAAAATAGCTGTAAAGGACTAAAAAGAAATATTATTTGTCAAAAAATAAGATCGAGTTACTTTGGTTCTACATCCCTATCCTGAAATAATAAATTGAGTTCGTATAGGCATTTTAGATGCCGCTATTGAGATAGCCCTTCGGGCTATATTTTCTGCTACCCCGCTTATTTCATAAAGGATTCGACCTGGTTTGACAACAGCTACCCAATACTCGGGAGATCCTTTCCCCGAACCCATACGGGTTTCCGCAGGCCTTACTGTAACCGGTTTGTCTGGAAAAATACGTACCCATATTTTTCCCCCGCGGCGTGCATTTCGTGTCATTGTTCGCCTCCCCGCTTCTATTTGTCTAGATGTGATCCAAGAGGGTTCGAGTGCCTGAAGAGCATATCTTCCAAAACAAATATTATTTCCTCGATAAGATACCCCCTTCAGTCTTCCTCGATGTTGTTTGCGGAATCTGGTTCTTTTGGGGTTATAGTTGATGATTATTTTAGTAATTACATCTCTACTACAGAACTGGACGTGATATTTTATTCTCATCCGGCTCCTCGCGAATGAATAATTTTAAATTAAGAAGAGATAAAATTAATATATACACGGAATAATCCACTGAATAAAGCTATTTTTAGGGATTAAATATTATATATATAATATATATTTTTGTTTTCGCGGGCGAATATTTACTCTTTCAGTCTCTATTTCAATTGTAATTGTAGAGTTAGTTTATCATTTTTCATAAAATAGGAATTTATTTCCGGTTCATTCCGCCATCCTTCCCACTGAATAATCAGGATTCATTTTCAATTTATTCATGGGTTCCGTCGTTCCCACCGCTTCTTGATTAATGCTTAGGCCTGAATTCGACAGCGGAGCTATCTATTACTGAAAGTAGTTATTGAGCCAACCCTCTTAGTCTTTTTTGGCTTGAAGCTCATACGAGATTTTTCTATGAAAAGATTCATCTCATAAATTTTTTCGGGAATCTGTATTAATGCTTTATTACATTATTGTCGTTTATGAGATGTTTCAAAGACCGTACATATTATATCGGAATCATATATCTTTTATATTTATACTCCTTTTTTCTTTTTCTCACCTTTCTATTTATCCGTATCCTTTATTTTTGCTTAAAATTCATCATATTTTTTTTTGCTAACAAGAATTCAGTTGCTGCAACGATAGGATTAAAAAAGCATATCTTGACTGTTTCTTTGGATCCAGATAATGTGATGCGATGAGTTGGTTATTAGTTTTTTATAGTTAATTCAGTATTCATTATTAGTTCATATGTCATTTTATGGGTTCTTACCTTTTTAGGCTTAATTCTAGCAAAAACCAACGAGTCACACACTAAGCATAGCAATTTGAGCAAAAAAAATGAATTAAAATTTTATTTAACCTTGTGAAATTTTAAATTATAACTAGTTTGATGTAAAAAAAAAAAGGAAAAAGTTGTTATTTTCTGTTTCATTCTTAAACTTAAAAAGAAAGCTAAGTAAAGTCCTATTATTATTTCGCGTCTATAAATATCCAAATTTTTAGACCTAAGATTCCATAAATAGTTCGAACGGTATAGGCACAATAATTAATTTTCGCGCGAATGGTTTGTAGGGGAACCCTTCCCTCTCTTATCCATTCGATACGTGCAATTTCTTTTCCATCGATCCGGCCTGCTATTTGTATTTGAATTCCTTTTGTATCTGCTTGTTCGGTTAATTCGATAGCCTTTTTCATTGCTTTTCTAAATGATACCCTATTCTTTAATTGGCCAGCTATAAATTCAGCAAGAATATTAGGGTGCCCATAAGGTTTTGCAATTCGTGAAATAGCAATGTTGAGTTTTCGGCTCACACAATTTAATTCTTTTTGTACATTTATTTTTAGGTCTTCGATTCCTCGTGGTCTAGTTTCTATTAATAACTTTGGGAATCCCATATAGATTATTACCTGTATCAGATCAATTCTTTTTTTAATTTCTATACGTGCAATTCCTTCGACACCCGACGCTGCTCTTGTATTTTTTTGTACAAAATTTTTTATATAATCCCGTATTTTTTGATCTTCTTGTAGACCTTCAGAATAGTTTTTTGGTTGTGCAAACCAAAGGGAATAATGACTTTGGTTTGTACCAAGTCGGAAACCAAGTGGATTTATTTTTTGTCCCATATTACCCCATCATACTTATTTCAAAAAAAAATCCAGGTATTCGACAAATGCTGGAGTGAGCAAGACTTTGTGTTGATTAGTTTTAGATAAACTTCGTATACATTCTTCTATGTTTCCATAGTAGGTTATATCTTTTAATACAATAGTTATGTGACAAGTTGGTCTTTTTATCAGATAACTACGTCCTCGGGCTTGAGGTTTTAATTTTTTCATGGTAGTTCCTTTGTTAACTTCGGCTTTAAAAATGACTAAATCGGCTTTGTTGAAACCTTTATTGTGACTAGCATTTGATACTTGCAGAATAAATCAATTTAAAAATTGGATAACATGCACGATAGGGCATGAGTTCTAATATCATAAGTGTTTCCTCGTAGGAACGCCCGCGAATCAGGTCAATTACTCTTCGTGCTTTGTGAGCCGACATAGATATATATTGGCCTAAAGCATATACATCATCTTTTCTCTTTTTTCTTTTCATAAAGTTTACCTCCGATTAAAAACTGATAAGTATTTATTATAATTATATTACTTTCTTTTTTATTAAAAATTAATTATTAAAAAAATTAACGACGAGATTTATTATCGTTTTTTGCATGCCCCTTAAAATTGAGAGTTGGTGTGAATTCTCCTAATTTATGACCGACCATACGATCTGTTATGTAAATAGGCAAGTGTTCCTTACCATTATGGATAGCGATTGTATGCCCGAT
>JAIUZE010000228.1:37500-47500 GCA_022085475.1 Heliosperma pusillum
ACATTTTATTCATGCAATGGGTTGGGTTGGTATTAGTTTGGATACAGCAAAATCATTCTATTAGATCTAATGTACTTATTCGATCTAATAAGTATCTGGTGTCAGAATTAAAAAATTCTATGGCGCGAATCTTTAGTATTCTCTTATTTATTACCTGTGTCTACTATTTAGGCCGAATGCCGTCACCCCTTTTTACTAAGAAACTGAAAGAAACCTCAGAAACGAAAGAAAGTGAGGACGAAACAGATGTAGAAATAGAAAAAAAGTCCGAAACGAAGGAGACTAAACAGGAAGAAGAGGGATTCACCGAAGAAGATCCTTCTCCTTCCCTTTTTTCGGAAGAAAAGGAGGATCCGGACAAAATTGATGAAAGGGCAAAGATCCGAGTGAATGGAAAGGACAAAACAAAGAATGAATTCCACTTGCACTTAAAAGAAGCATACTATAAAAAAAGCCCAACTTCTTATTCTGGCAATCAAGATATTTCGAAGTTAGAAATATTTAAAGAATAAAATAAAAACCTATTCTGGTTTGAAAAACCCCTTCTTTCTCTTCTTTTCGACTATAAACGTTGGAATCGTCCAACGCGATATATAAAAAACAATCGATTTGAAAATGCGGTAAGAAATGAAATGTCACAATATTTTTTTTATACGTGTCAAAACTATGGAAAACGAAGAATTTCTTTTACATATCCACCCAGTTTATCAATTTTCTGGGAAATGATACAAAGAAAGATTTCTTTGTCTACAACAGAAAAATTTTTATACGATGAACTATACAATTATTGGATTTATACCAATGAACAAAAAAAAAACAGCTTAAGCACTGAATTTGCTAATAGAATTGCAGTTCTAGACAAAGGACTTTTTTATATAGATGGACTCGATAAAAAAACTCAATTATGCAATGAGAAAACTAAAAAGGAATATTTGCCAAAAATAAATGATCCTTTCTTAAATGGACCCTATCGTGGAATAATAAAAAAATGCTTTTCACCCTCTATTATAAATGAAATTGCAGTCCAAAATTGGATAGATGGAATTTTTTATAAATAAGATTCATAGTATTCTTCGTAATGATTATAATTACTACGAATTTGAACAGAAAAAAGATACATTAAAAAAAAAATCAATATCAAAAGAAATTAGGCATTTCATGCCTTTAATGAGTCCCTTTTATGGGGAATCAACATTTAATTGGAAAGGAATTTATTTACTTCCAGAAGAAGAACAAATTGGTTCAGAAGATCAAGAACAATTTTTAAAATTTTTAGTTGATGCAATCATAGGACTAAAAAAAATAAAAAATTAATAAAAAAACGAATACATAAAATAAATAAAAATATATATATGAGGAGATGCGACCCCCTCCTATATATTTAATACTTTCGGCTACAAAAAAACTTGTAATACCAAATACATTCGGAATTCCATCAATTAGTCTTCTATCAATAAAAGAAACTAACTCGGCCAACCCTCTTACACCCTTAATAAAATATGTTGCATAAAAACCATCAATATAACCGCGTTTGGAAGACCAATTATAGATAAGAATTTTTAAATTAGCCCCAAAAAATCTCTTTGGACTTCTTTTATCAAATGAATTAATTAAATTAAAAATTTTTAATGATGAATAAATAGGTTTATATAAAAAAAAAGCTATAAATATTCCCCCACAAGCTATACTAACTGACAAAGTTGCATTTATTGCAAATTCATACCAATCAACAGAATTATTCAAAATTAAATGTAAAGGATTTACGGGTGGAGTTAACCATTTAGTTAATATATCCACCCCTATTCCTTCTTGATTAAACGGAATTCTAATGAATTCAATGAAAAAAGTAAACACAATCAATACAATGAGAGGAAATAGCATAGTATTGTCCGATTCAGGAAGATATGCAGACATTTTTTTATTTTTGAAATAAGTATCAGTAATAATAATAAAAGATCGCATTATTTTTAATAAATGCCGGTAAATTTTATATGGTTTTTTCATAAAAACGGAAGCTTCTTCTCTATTATACTTCCTTGTTAATAAGGTAACTAAAGATAAATTTTTATTAATTTTTTTAAATTCGTTTTTACCCCACAAAGACATTGAATAGAGAGAAATACTTTTTTTTCCACTATAATTTTTACAATAGAGGTTTAAATGCCCATCAAACGTAAGCAAATAGATTCGAAACAAATAAAAAGCGGTTAATCCGGCTGTGAAATATGCTATTATTGCAAAAATTGGCGAATACAACCAACTATCATTAAGAATTTCATCTTTGGACCAAAAACAAGCAAGAGGCGGAATACCACAAAGAGAAAGCGTACCTATTAAAAAAGCAGTTCTTGTAAGTGGAACATGTTTTGTTAATCCCCCCATAAGAACCATATTCTGATTTTTATCTGGAGAATATCCAACAAGCGTTTCCATTGAATGAATAAGAGATCCAGATCCTAAAAACAATAAAGCTTTTGAATAAGCATGCGTAATCAAATGAAATAAAGCAGCTCGATAAGAACCCATACCTAGGGCTAACATCATATAACCCAATTGAGACATTGTAGAATAAGCTAAACTTATCTTAATATCTTTTTGAGCAAGAGCTAAGGTAGCTCCTAAAACTACAGTTATTATACCTATAAAAGCAATTACATACATTATATAAGGTAGAACTATGAAAAGAGGAAAAAGACGAGCAACTAGAAAAATACCTGCTGCGACCATGGTCGCAGCATGTATGAGAGCTGAAATCGGAGTAGGAACCCTCCATGCTCGGTAACCATACATAAGGAAATTGTGGCAGATTTTGCAAACTCAAACCGCCGAAAAATCGAAGAAAGTACACCAAAACAAATCAATCTTAACAGTTCATGATTTTTCATTAAGTTTGTAAATATTTTCAAACAAATCAACGAAAATCTAAAACTGCCTTTTACCCAATAAAGAACTAAAATTACCTAATAATAAGCAAATCACTACACGATTAGTTCCCAACGCTTTTGAAAGCATTCGCGGCATTGGCTTGTAAACCAAACCTATTAATAATACGACACATTCCAACTAATTCCCAAAAAATATAAATTTGTATTAAATTTGAAATAGTAACTAATCCTAAAATGGAAGTATTGAAAAAACTCATATAAGCAAAAAATTTTAAATATCCCTGATCATAACACATATAATTATCGCTATAAATAAGAACCAAAATTGCAACAGTAGTTATTAAGACTAACATAATAGAAGTAAGTGGATCGAACAAATAACCAAATTCTAAAGAACAATCATTATTAATAGTCCAAGACCATACATATTGATAAATGGAATTAGTATTTATTTGTTGAATCGCCAGCGTCATCGAAAAAATCATAGCTATAGTTAACAAATAAATACTAAAAAAAGCCCACATCCGCCGAAGATTTTTTGTTGCTGCTGGAAAAAGGAGAAGTCCCGCTCCTATTAAGAAAGGAACTGGAAGTGGAATGAAGGGTATGATCCATGCATATTGGTATATATGTTCCATAATAATAATAGAAAATTTTTTTAAATTTTTTTTATAGTCATCTTTATTTTGAAAGAAATCTATTAAAAAACACGATATATAATAACATTAAATTAATATACATAGATGTTTAATTTTTTTAATATTCAAATCAAGAAGTTCTTATTGGTCAAATATAAAATTTGTTAATAAAAATGACTACTTAGTTTTTAGTAAAAAATTTTGAATATATAAAATAAATAAAATGCAGGAAAGAAGATAAAAATTTTTTTTTTATTAAAATCATTTCGAATCCGTCTTTAGACTATAAAAATTACTTACTAAAGCTCTAATGATACAAACAAATTAGTTTATTCTAAAATAAGTTAGGAATTATTAACCCGTTGTACACAAAAATTTTTGATTCTTTTGCAGTCTAAATACAAAAAAATAAATAAAAAGTCTTTATGTTTTCAACACACTAAAGTAAAGTTTTTCAATTAAGATTAAGTAAGTAGTGGATTTTCAAATTTGTCGGCGTGTTTTATATAGATTTTAGTCATTAATTACTAAGAATTTGGAATTTCAGATGAATTTATTTATTAATAGTCTATGGATCATAGAATAGTTTGTTTCGACTAATCACCCATATTATTATTTAATAAATAATTTATAATTTTTGTTTTTCCATACAAAATTTGGTTATCATCTAGACTAAAAATACATAGATAATGAATAAGAATCAAAGATTTTTTTAAACAATAGATGTCTTTCACATCCAACTATAATAATGAGGAATAAATTAAATTTGAAATGGCAGTTCCAAAAAAACGCACTTCTATTTCCAAAAAGCGTATTCGTAAAAATCTTTGGAAAAAAAGGGGGTATTGGGCGGCGTTAAAAGCTTTTTCGTTAGCAAAATCTCTTTATACCGGGAATTCAAAAAGTTTTTTTGTACTAAAGAAAAGTACTCAAAATTTGGAATAATCAGAATGGATCTGATTCAAAAACAAGATCCTAACAGAACAAATTAACATCCTAAATTCTGACGAAATTTAATTTTAAATGAAAAATTTGTTTTAATTTTTCATTTAAAATTAAATTTCGTCAGAATTTAGGATGTTAATTTGTTCTGTTAGGATCTTGTTTTTGAATCAGATCCATTCTGATTATTCCAAATTTTGAGTACTTTTTTTTAGTACAAAAAAACTTTTTGAATCCCCGGTATAAAGAGATTTTGCTAACGAAAAAGCTTTTAACGCCGCCCAATACCCCCTTTTTTTCCAAAAATTTTTACGAATACGCTTTTTGGAAATAGAAGTGCGTTTTTTTGGAACTGCCATTTCAAATTTAATTTATTCCTCATTATTATAGTTGGCTGTGAAAGACATCTATTGTTTAAAAAAATCTTTGTTTCTTATTCATTATCTATGTATTTTTAGTCTAGATGATAACCAAATTTTGTATGGAAAAACAAAAATTATAAATTATTTATTAAATAATAATATGGGTGATTAGTAGAAACAAACTATTCTATGATCCAGAGACTATTAATAAATAAATTCATCTGAAATTCCAAATTCTTAGTAATTAATGACTAAATCTATATAAAACACGCCGACAAATTTGAAAATCCACTACTTACTTAATCTTAATTGAAAAACTTTACTTTAGTTTGTTGAAAACATAAAGACTTTTTATTTATTTTTTTGTATTTAGACTGCAAAAGAATCAAAAATTTTTGTGTACAACGGGTTAATAATTCCTAACTTATTTTAGAATAAACTACTTTGTTTGTATCATTAGAGCTTTAGTAAGTAATTTTTATAGTCTAAAGACGGATTCGAAATGATTTTAATAAAAAAAAAATTTTTTATCTTCTTTCCTTCATTTTATTTATTTTATATATTCAAAATTTTTTACTAAAAACTAAGTAGTCATTTTTATTAACAAATTTTATATTTGACCAATAAGAACTTCGTGATTTGAATATTAAAAAAATTAAACATCTATGTATATTAATTTAATGTTATTATATATCGTGATTTTTAATAGATTTCTTTCAAAATAAAGATGACTATAAAAAAAATTTAAAAAAATTTTCTATTATTATTATGGAACATATATACCAATATGCATGGATCATACCCTTCATTCCACTTCCAGTTCCTTTCTTAATAGGCGCGGGACTTCTCCTTTTTCCAACAGCAACAAAAAATCTTCGGCGGATGTGGGCTTTTTTTAGTATTTATTTGTTAACTATAGCTATGATTTTTTCGATGACGCTGGCGATTCAACAAATAAATACTAATTCCATTTATCAATATGTATGGTCTTGGACTATTAATAATGATTTTTCTTGAGAATTTGGTTATTTGTTCGATCCACTTACTTCTATTATGTTAGTCTTAATAACTACTGTTGCAATTTTGGTTCTTATTTATAGCGATAATTATATGTGTTATGATCAGGGATATTTAAAATTTTTTGCTTATATGAGTTATTTCAATACTTCCATGTTAGGATTAGTTACTAGTTCAAATTTAATACAAATTTATATTTTTTGGGAATTAGTTGGAATGTGTTCGTATCTATTAATAGGTTTTTGGTTTACACGCCCCATTGCCGCGAATGCTTGTCAAAAAGCGTTTGTGACTAATCGTGTAGGTGATTTTGGCTTATTATTAGGAATTTTAGGTCTTTTTTGGGTAACAGGCAGTTTAGATTTTCGTGATTTGTTTGAAATATTTACTAACTTAATTAAAAATCATGAAGTTAATATTTTATTTTGTATTTTATGTACTTTCTTCCTATTTTCTGGTGCAGTTGCAAAATCTGCACAATTTCCCCTTCATGTATGGTTACCCGATGCTATGGAGGGTCCTACTCCGATTTCAGCTCTCATACATTCTGCGACCATGGTCGCAGCAGGTATTTTTCTAGTTGCTCGTCTTTTTCCTCTTTTCATAGTTCTACCTTATATAATGTATGTAATTGCTTTTATAGGTATAATAACTGTATTTTTAGGAGCTACCTTAGCTCTTGCTCAAAAAGATATTAAGATAAGTTTAGCTTATTCTACAATGTCTCAATTTGGTTATATGATGTTAGCCCTAGGTATGGGTTCTTATCGAGCTGCTTTATTTCATTTGATTACGCATGCTTATTCAAAAGCTTTATTGTTTTTAGGATCTGGATCTCTTATTCATTCAATGGAAACGCTTGTTGGATATTCTCCAGATAAAAATCAGAATATGGTTCTTAGGGGGGGATTAACAAAACATGTTCCAATTACAAGAACTGCTTTTTTAATAGGTACGCTTTCTCTTTGTGGTATTCCGCCTCTTGCTTGTTTTTGGTCCAAAGATGAAATTCTTAATGATAGTTGGTTGTATTCGCCAATTTTTGCAATAATAGCATATTTCACAGCCGGATTAACCGCTTTTTATATGTTTCGAATCTATTTGCCTACGTTTGATGGGCATTTAAACCTCTATTGTAAAAATTATAGTGGAAAAAAAAGTATTTCTCTCTATTCAATGTCTTTGTGGGGTAAAAACGAATTTAAAAAAATTAATAAAAATTTATCTTTAGTTACCTTATTAACAAGGAATTATAATAGAGAAGAAGCTTCCGTGTTTATGAAAAAACCATATAAAATTTACCGGCATTTATTAAAAATAATGCGATCTTTTATTATTATTACTGATACTTATTTCAAAAATAAAAAAATTTCTGCATATCTTCCTGAATCGGACAATACTATGCTATTTCCTCTCATTGTATTGAGTGTGTTTACTTTTTTCATTGAATTCATTAGAATTCCGTTTAATCAAGAAGGAATAGGGTTGGATATATTAACTAAATGGTTAACTCCACCCGTAAATCCTTTACATTTAATTTTGAATAATTCTGTTGATTGGTATGAATTTGCCATAAATGCAACTTTGTCAGTTAGTATAGCTTGTGGGGGAATATTTATAGCTTTTTTTTTATATAAACCTATTTATTCATCATTAAAAATTTTTAATTTAATTAATTCATTTGATAAAAGAAGTCCAAAGAGATTTTTTGGGGATAATTTAAAAATTCTTATCTATACTTGGTCTTCCAAACGCGGTTATATTGATGGTTTTTATGCAACATATTTTATTAAGGGTGTAAGAGGGTTGGCCGAGTTAGTTTCTTTTATTGATAGACGACTAATTGATGGAATTCCGAATGTATTTGGTATTACAAGTTTTTTTGTAGCCGAAAGTATTAAATATATAGGAGGGGGTCGCATCTCCTCATATATATATTTTTATTTATTTTTTGTATTCGTTTTTTTATTAATTTTTTATTTTTTTTTAGTCCTATGATTGCATCAACTAAAAATTTTAAAAATTGTTCTTGATCTTCTGAACCAATTTGTTCTTCTTCTGAAGTAAATAAATTCCTTTCCAATTAAATGTTGATTCCCCATAAAATGGACTCATTAAAGGCATGAAATGCCTAATTTCTTTTGATATTGATTTTTTTTTTAATGTATCTTTTTTCTGTTCAAATTCGGAGTAATTATAATCATTACGAAGAATACTATGAATCTTATTTATAAAAATTCCATCTATCCAATTGTGGACTGCAATTTCATTTATAATAGAGGGTGAAAAGCATTTTTTTATTATTCCACGATAGGGTCCATTTAAGAAAGGATCATTTATTTTTGGCAAATATTCCTTTTTAGTTTTCTCATTGCATAATGGAGTTTTTTTATCGAGTCCATCTATATAAAAAAGTCCTTTGTCTAGAACTGCAATTCTATTAGCAAATTCATTGCTTAAGCTGTTTTTTTTTTGTTCATTGGTATAAATCCAATAATTGTATAGTTCATCGTATAAAAATTTTTCTGTTGTAGACAAAGAAATCTTTCTGTGTATCATTTCCCAGAAAATTGATAAACTGGGTGGATATGTAAAAGAAATTCTTCGTTTTCCATCGTTTTGACACGTATAAAAAAAATATTGTGACATTTCATTTCTTACCGCATTTTCAAATCGATTGTTTTTTATATATCGCGTTGGACGATTCCAACGTTTTTAGTCGAAAAGAAGAGAAAGAAGGGGTTTTTCAAACCAGAATAGGTTTTTATTTTCTTCTTTAAATATTTCTAACTTCGAAATATCTTGATTGCCAGAATAAGAAGTTGGGCTTTTTTTATAGTATGCTTCTTTTTAGTGCAAGTGGAATTCATTCTTTGTTTTGTCCTTTCCATTCACTCGGATCTTTTCCCTTTCATCAATTTTGTCCGGATCCTCCTTTTCTTCCGAAAAAAGGGAAGGAGAAGGATCTTCTTCGGTGAATCCCTCTTCTTCCTGTTTAGTCTCCTGCGTTTCGGACTTTTTTTCTATTTCTACATCTGTTTCGTCCTCACTTTCTTTCGTTTCTGAGGTTTCTTTCAGTTTCTTAGTAAAAATGGGTGACGGCATTCGGCCTAAATAGTAGACACAGGTAATAAATAAGAGAATACTAAAGATTCGAGCCATAGAATTTTTTAATTCTGACACCAGATACTTATTAGATCGTATAAGTACATTAGATCTAATAGAATGATTTTGCTGTATCCAAACTAATACCAACCCAACCCATTTCATGAATAAAATGTGACCAATTAACCAACCAACAAAACTACTTGGTACAAATAACATCTTGTTGTTGCATCGAAACATATAAATGTTTACTAATCTGGCTAACATTGAACTTGGTAAAATAAAATGGTTGAATAATTTAAAAATGAGATTATTCAGGAATACACATTGAATGCTGAGATTACGCATTGAATTTCTTCTAGTAGATCCATAATCAAAAAAGCGTTTGTGATTGTTCCAGAAGAAATGAAACAAAAGGTAGGGTAGAGCTAGTACAGTTATTGTATGAGGTCTACCCAATGCTCGATGCAGAGGCGTATAATAGATCGATATGAACATCATGAGCTGTCCCATAATAAAACCAGTTGTTGCTGATACCTTCTTCTCGGTTCCTTCTTCTCCTTCTTCCATAACCTGAGCTCGGAGAAGGAAGAGATAAGAGGGCCCTATGGAGAATGTGGTCAGAAATCCATAATAACGTCCGACCACAACGACCGAATTGATTATCTTCATGCATAAGGATACTAGATTACCTAGTAGAAAAGATTGAAAAATCATCACAAACCTCCCTTTTTCTTTTTTATTGCAATTTCTGGATTATTATATGATGATTTTTTAACTTTCCATATCTAAAAATAGAAAGAGATAGACTAGAAACGACATCTCTTATGTCGATGACACAAAAGGGATATTAAATGATTGGAATTGGGATATGGATGGAATATAATGAAATAGAGCCACTTTCAGGTTCTCTATGAAATGAGGCATGGAAGGGAGCCATTACGAAGAAGTTCCCGGAGTTACGAAGGAAGCTTCGAGCTCATATTGATCATGGGTTGAGACCGGTAATTGAATTCTATGAGATCGAGTCTGGCGTTGTTCCTCAGTAGCT
>JAIUZE010000323.1:0-25151 GCA_022085475.1 Heliosperma pusillum
TTTTGAAAATTTTTTTATATAATAAAAAATTGAAGTTAAAAATTAAAGGGTTTACTTGTTACTAATATAGCCTGCCTCTATTGTTCTTTAGATCCCTTGTTTCACTCCGATAGTATCATAGATCAGGTCAATGCAGAGGAAATGGATGCATTTCAATACTATTTAAATAATATTTAATATAAAATATACTAAAAAAAAAGAGAAAAATTTTTAATTATATTATCCAAAATCACATATTTGACTGGATCTTACGGAGCCCATTCATGCCTGACATGATTCAGGGTTGATCATAGAATAAATGCTCTTCACACGAACCGGCCTATCCTCTGTAGTTATAAGGTGGTTGTAAAAAAGACACATTGTATTATGAATTACAATGTGGCAGTAAAGGGACATATACCTGCACAGCCTAATCAATAGGTCAAGTCACACACTCCCATAATCCTTTTTTTTTTTTCGGAGAATTACCTTCAACTAGTGTATGTTAAATAACTAAATACAATATTAGAGAGTTGAAGGAAAATGTCCAAATATATGGATTATTGAAAACAATAATCCATACATGTAGCAATAAAATACTGTTCTTATCTCCTTCTATAAGGGACCAGAAATACCTTGTTTACGTATCATTAAAAAATGCATTAACATAAATACGGCAGTAAGAAGAGGCAATACAAAAGTATGTAAACTATAAAAACGGGTCAAACTGGATTGTCCCACACTAGCACTTCCGCGTAATAACTCTACCAAAGGTGATCCTACTACAGGAATAGCGTCAGGTACACCTGTTACAATTTTGACTGCCCAATAACCAATTTGGTCCCGAGGTAAGGAATAACCAGTTACACCAAAATATGCGGTCAATACAGCCAGAACCACGCCTGTAACCCAAGTCAATTCGCGAGGTTTTTTAAAGCCACCGGTAAGATACACACGAAATACATGCAGGATCATCATTAGAACCATCATACTTGCCGACCACCGATGAACTGATCGTATTAACCAACCAAAGTTAGCTTCCTTCATTATATATTGAACAGAAGCGAAAGCCTCCGTAACAGTTGGGCGATAGTAAAAAGTCATAGCAAAACCCGTAGCTACTTGTACTAAAAAACAAGTAAGCGTAATTCCTCCTAGACAATAAAAAATGTTTACATGCGGGGGAACATATTTACTATTTATATCATCCGCAATCGCCTGAATCTCAAGGCGTTCTTCGAACCAATCATAGACTTTATTGAGATAGGTAAAGCGCTAAAAGCCCCCCCCTAAGAACCGTATATGAGAATTTTTTCTCGTACGGCTGAAGCAAACACACCCAAATAAACGTTAAAGTTCCTAAATCTCTTTATTTTAGGAAGATGTGAACGAATAAAAATTTGAAAGTAAAGTTTTTGTTTTTGCGGCGATAATGCCAATATATCAAGTCGGCTCATCCATCTTTCTGTTAATTGTTCCTACAGGCCTCTTGAATATTCTCTTTGCCTATTTTTTATCTTTGTTTTTTATTTATGTTATGTGGCTTGACTTTTTTATCAGTGATAGGCATTTTTCTTGTTAAGACCCTATGAATTGATTGAAACCCCAGATTCATACTATAACCACGATAACTCCCAAAAACCTAAAAGCTAATCCCAAAGATTCCTTGAGTAAGAACCATTGGATCATCACTTATTCAATCAATAGAAGCGGTATAAAAAAAAATACTAAAAAAATTGTCTGTTTCTTCTTTTTATTCTTTATTTTATTAATTTTTAAATAAAAATAAAAAGAATACAAATATTTAGATTTATATTTTTTTTTGAAAATAAAATTTTGATTGAATCCGATCGCGAGGTCTGAATATTAAATAAATATGAATCATAGTTCAAAGATTTCTTCATCTATTTTAGATATTCCGTGTTCCAGATACAAAAAAAATATATCCGACGAACGAGAACCATCTCTATCAGGATACGATGACAGACCCCTTCTCTGTACTATCAATAGGATCAATTATAACAAGTCACACACTCATATTCCAGAAATACAGAAAGAAAGAAATTCCGCGATTGAACTGCCAAAAAGGGCGTTAAAAATACAAAGCGTAGCCCTAAACATAAAATGCACTTTTTATTGAATTGATTATTGAAAGGATAGAACTTTTGGGTTCTTTTGAATTACCTTAGTCTTATGGATTTAATTCATTGAAATTCCATCTAATAAAACGGAAGAGTTATAAATTTCCAAAATAATACATAGGAATATTGCAAATAAAGCCATTGCAACTCCCATCAAAGGAGTAGTTCCCCATCCAGGAGCTACTTTACCATATTCCGAATTCAACGGTTTCAATAAAACCCCTATGGTAGTTGGTTTTGGACGAGATCTCGAACTACCCTCAACGGTTTGTGTAGCCATAAATCCTATTTTTTTTTTGAGATCTGTTGACTTTGTATACTATTCCATTGTAAATAAATGATTTTATCATAGATCCATTGGGGCCTTGAGATTTTATAATAATGGAAACAGCAACCCTAGTCGCCATCTTTATATCTGGTTTACTTGTAAGTTTTACTGGGTATGCCTTATATACCGCTTTGGGGCAACCCTCTCAACAATTAAGAGATCCTTTCGAGGAACACGGGGACTAGTTGAAGTAATGAGCCTTCTGATATTAGTGATATTAGAAGGCTCATTACTTCAATTGAGCTAATGAAAAATCATTTCACCTTTTTAGTTGGAACTTTAGGAGGTTCCCGAAAAAAGATGGCGAAAACAATGATTCCTAGAGTCGAGACTAATAAAAAGGTATAAACCAATGCTTCCATAGATTTGATTGTGGTTTACAATTATAGCTTCCATACCTGTTTACTCGAGATTATTTTCCCGATAATGATAAAAAGAAAAAGTCAAAACAAAAAGGGCGGTAATTTCAATCAAGATTTTTTAGTATCCTATATCAAATCACACCAAAAATATAGGAAAAATCTTCTATTAGACTCCTTGTCTTCTTGTAGTGGGATCCCCAAGTTTTTGGAATGCTCCAAATTCTACCTGCGCATCCAAATCGGGGTCAATACCAGCAAAAACATCTCGGAACAAGGTTCTAGCCCCATGCCAAATGTGTCCAAAGAAGAAGAGTAAGGCAAAAGAAGCATGTCCAAAAGTAAACCAACCCCTTGGACTACTGCGAAAAACACCATCAGATTTCAAAGTAGCACGGTCTAATTCGAAAATTTCACCCAATTGAGCACGCCTAGCATATTTTTTGACAGTAGCGGGATCGCTATAACTGACTCCGTTGAGTTCACCCCCATAGAACTCAACAGTTACACCTACTTGTTCGACGCTATACTTAGATTCCGCTCTTCGAAAAGGAACGTCAGCTCTAACAATTCCGTCCCCATCTATCAAAACGACCGGAAATGTTTCAAAAAAGGTAGGCATACGGCGTACAAAAAGTTCACGTCCGTCTTTATCTCTAAAAATGGGGTGTCCTAACCATCCAACAGCTATTCCATCGCCATTGGCCATGGAGCCCGCTCTAAATAATCCCCCTTTTGCCGGATTATTGCCGATGTAATCATAAAAAGCTAATTTCTCAGGAATTTTTGCCCAAGCTTCTGATAAACTTTGATTTTCAGATAGCCCAGCACTTACTCTTCGGTATATTTCTTGCTGAAAGTATCCCTGATCCCCTTGATAACGAGTGGGACCAAATAATTCGATCGGAGTAGTTGCTGAACCATACCACATAGTCCCGGCAACAACAAAAGCCGCAAAAAAGACAGCAGCGATACTACTAGAAAGAACGGTTTCAATATTGCCCATACGTAATCCTTTGTATAGACGTTGAGGTGGACGGACACTAAGATGGCATAGACCTGCTAATATGCCTAATGTACCTGCTGCAATATGATGAGAGGCTATCCCTCCTGGAACAAAAGGATCAAAACCTTCGACACCCCATGCTGGACTTATAGGCTGTATTTTTCCAGTTAGTCCATAAGGGTCAGATACCCAGATTCCGGGACCGTACAAGCCTGTTACATGAAATGCGCCCAAACCAAAACAAGCCACTCCGGAAAGAAATAAATGAATTCCAAAAATCTTAGGCAAATCCAAAGAAGGTTTTCCGGTACGTTCATCAGAAAATATTTCTAGATCCCAATACACCCAATGCCAAATAGCCGCTAAAAAGCACAAACCAGAAAACACAATATGTGCTCCGGCCACACCTTCATAACTCCAAATACCCCGATCCGTTATAGTCCCTCCTGTAATACTCCAACCACCCCATGAATTGGTTATTCCTAAACGAGTCATGAAAGGTATAACGAACATACCCTGTCTCCACATTGGATCAAGAACGGGATCAGAGGGATCAAAAACAGCTAATTCATATAGAGCCATCGACCCAGCCCAACCGGCAACCAGAGCTGTATGCATTATATGGACAGAAATCAACCGGCCGGGATCATTCAATACGACAGTATGAACACGATACCAAGGCAAACCCATGGAAATACCCCTTTAACTCAAAGAAAAATGACACTATGTAACTTTATTGCAGTAGAAAAGACTGTGATTATGCAATGCACCCCGTTTGTTCAATGGATTATCTCGGAAAAAGGGTTCATATTTGTTCTATTCTGGTGATAATAATAGAACAATTACGTTTGTAGGAACAAAGAGAAACAAATCTATTCTATATCCGATAAGTATCGATACGCAATGGGAAGTTGATACCATCTTGTATCCGTAAATACTTTGCTACTTGATGATTATTGGAAGGTTATATTCCTAATAAAATTCCTTTATTTATTCTATTCTGTCTTCATTTTAAACTAAACTTTTATGATCTATACATAACATATTTATTGTTATATGGTATTGATGAAAATAATAACCTAAAAGAAAAATTAAACAAAACACTTGGAGACGCGCAGTTGACCGCACCGCACACCTAGCACATCCCTCTCCGGACGGTGCGCCCCCACCGCAATATAGGCAAAAGTGCGGACCATGGAGCAGCTATTCAGCGGGGGGGAAATAGTGCAGCAATCGGCCTGTAGCCGCGTTGCCCTTTCTCTTACTGTCCTCTACTCACTTCTGCATTCATTCACGTTTCCACATCAAAGTGAACCATAATACTTAAAAAATTTTTTTTTATGCCTATTGGTGTTCCCAAAGTTCCCTTTCGAAGTCCTGGAGAGGAAGATGCATCTTGGGTTGACGTATAGTGCGACTTGTGAGATATATTGGGTCATATGGGATTTCCCCGTTCTCTCTCCCCATTGAGATATCCTCCCTTTCGCCCAAGAAAGATTAATTGAATCATAATAAATTTGGAGCGTGAAAGGCAATTAGATCCTGTTTTGAGTTTTAGGAGGATTCAGATTAACATTATAAATGAAACTAATTTATGGTTGGCTCGGTTGGACCAAAAAAATGAAGTATCCAGGCTCCGTTTATTAAAAACCCAATTCAAATTGGTAATATATTGAAGATTATTACTTGTATTATAAATTTTATTTACGTTAACTTTGAACTAACTTTTTTATTTTAAATTAAAATTTATAGAATAAACAAACGGTATTTTTTTTCTTAATCACTCAAAAACAGTAAAAAATATGTTGAATATTTAATTTGACGAAAGAAAAGATAAAAAAAAAAACAAATGCGGTATTGGAAAAATTTGTCCTATATGTGCAAATAGAAATCGGGCATATATTTACCCGGAGTAGAGCATAAACCTAAAAGAATTAATTTTAAAGGCCCATACAAGAACAAGAAAATAACATCGTGATTAGGCTTGGATCTCGATGAACTGATACATCAATCAAAAGGAAGTTTGATAAGTAACGAATCGAATCTACACATTGATTTTTTCACAATTTTTTTGAACCGTATGCATAAAAAGGAGCATGTACGGTTTCTAAGGGATGCAATTTTATCCTAATCAACCGACTTTATCGAGAAAGATTACTTTTTTTAGGCCAAGAGGTCGATAGCGCGATCTCGAATCAACTTATTGGTCTTATGGTATATCTCAGTATCGAGGATGATAACAAAGATTTGTATTTGTTTATAAATTCTCCTGGCGGCTGGGTAATACCAGGCGTAGCTATTTATGATACTATGCAATTTGTGCGCCCAGATGTACATACAATATGTATGGGGTTAGCTGCTTCAATGGTATCGTTTATACTGGTCGGAGGAGAAATTACCAAACGTTTAGCATTCCCTCACGCTTGGCGCCAATGAGTTTTTATTTGAGAGAAAAAAAATACTATGCCTTCACCATATTAAAAATGAAGTAATAATAGCATGGCACTTTGAATTCGATATGAAAAAATTTTTTATCCTTTTTATTCTTATTATTAGATTAGATTCTGTATCGAAGGGGTAGTATGAGATTAAAAATATTCCCTATTTTCTTATTGGGAGTCCATTTCAGCGTCACAAGCCTTTTTCATACAAAAAAGTATTTTTTCCTTATTTTTTGGATCAAAAAGAAACTTTGGGATTGCTGAATTATAGACGAAATAAAGATAAAGCAACGGAGCCATCATAGTATTTATAAACTCCTCCGAAAAGAAGGGTGGTAATTGGATCATTTACTGATCTGAATCAGATCGATCCTTTTTTTTTTTTTCTTTAAAGGTAAATTCCATTGTAAAGCCGTATGCAATATGAAAAAAATGCCCGTACGGTTGTTCAATTCTAGTCTATAATATATATATAATTTTTTATATTTTTCTCTTCGCCTCGTCGCGCGAGATAGAAGAACCCCCTTTAAGGTATACATATCATCAGGGTAATGATTCATCAACCTGCTAGCTCTTTTTACGAAGCTCAAACGGGAGAATTTATCTTGGAAGCAGAAGAACTTTTGAAATTGCGCGAAACCCTCACAATGATTTATGTCCAAAGAACGGGCAAACCCATATGGGTTGTATCCGAAGATATGGAAAGAGATGTTTTTATGTCAGCAGCAGAAGCCCAAGCTCATGGAATTGTTGATCTTGTAGCGGTCGACTAAAAAAAAGAGTTCAAATTTTTAGTTTTAATTTTTATCTTGTCACTGGGTTTATCTTAAGATTCTATTAACTAGAAATGCATTCGGTTAGGATTAATCTAAACCAGCTCATTATGTATATAATATAATTCAGCATGCCAACTATTAAACAACTTATGAGAAACACAAGACAGCCAATCAGAAATGTCACGAAATCCCCCGCTCTTCGGGGATGTCCTCAGCGCCGAGGAACATGTACTAGGGTGTATGTGTGACTCGTTCAAATTATGAGCTGGAACAAAAGTAAAGCAAACGAAAATGAAAAATTTTTTCGGTATTAATGATCCGTACAGATGAATAGGATAAAATGGAAAAACTCAAGTGACTCTTTAAAAAAAAGATCTATTCATCTATTGTGTATGAAATTTATGGTTTATATTAGTGTAAAGCCAAAAAAATTTCCCATTGGCAGCGTTAACGTTATCCATTTAGCGGGGAATTCCTTTATTAAGAGAAAAAATCCCTTTATTTGTAAGAACGGACTATTAAGGTCAGCTATCCAGCTAACCTTCAAAATGAAATACCGTTACTGTATAGGTGAATCTAATTGTGAAAGACCCATTCATTACTGGATAATTCATGGGTAGAGCCAGAAAAGTTTGAACTGTACAAGTTATCAATAGACATAAATTAAGTAAAGTAAAGGGGCTCCGGTGTATAGAGAGGACCTGACCGTTTAAGAAGGAACCATAGAAACGAAGGAACCCACTATATTCTTTTTTATTTATCTAGATTAAAATAGAATTTAAAATTTCTATTTATTTACTTTTCTTTGATACATTAATAAAATTTTTTAGTTTTTTGTCTTGTTTCAAGACTAAATGTCGAAAAAAATAGTGGTCGGGAAGGTTATAGCAGCAAAAGCCATTGGGATTTTTTTTATACATTGGAACAATCCGTTTTGGTATTAATAGCCCAGGAGAGTAGAAAAGAATAACTCAATGAAAAAAAATCAATTAGTTATTCATCAAAGTTTCATTTATTCAATGACTAGAGTTAGACGAGGATATATATCTCGGAGACGTCGAACAAAAATGCGTTTGTTTGCATCAACCTTTCGAGGGGCTCATTCAAGACTTACTCGAACCATTGCTCAACAGAAAATAAGAGCTTTAGTTTCGGCTCATAGGGATAGAGGTAAGCAAAAGATTTATTTTCGTCGTTTATGGATCACTCGGATAAACGCAGTAATTCGCGAAAATTGGGTATGCTGTACTTATAGCAAATTTAAGCATGATCTGTCCAAGAGACAGTTGCTTCTTAATCGTAAAGTACTTGCGCAAATAGCTATATTAAATAGGAATTGTCTTTATATGATTTCAAATGAAATCATATAAAAAGAAGATTGGCAAGAATACTCCAAAATAATTTAAATGAAATTCCCCGGAGTTTAGTCTCCGGGAGTATAGAGTATAAATTAGTCTGATAAAATATGATACATAAATAAAAATCAAAAAAACATTCAAAATTAAAAGATTTTTCCGATTTTTTTACGTTATGATACGACAAAAAATCTGGAGTTTCGGATTTCTTTATAACAAAGCGGCAACCCATATTTGAGTTCAGATTCCTTTTTTGATTCAATTCCATTATTATCAATTAAATAAAGAAAAGGCATATTATTATTTTTATTTCTTTTTGGTTTTAAAACTATAATTTCTAGTATTCGACTCATTTCTTTCAAATTGTTTCTCATTATTAAGAAAAGGTAACAACGATAAAATACGAGCTTGTTTTATAGCAATAGTAATTAATCGTTGTTGTTTCAAGGTTAATCTATTTACTCGCCTCGATAATATTTTTCCTTGTTCACTAATAAATCGACTTATTAAACTCATGTTTCTATAATCAATTCGATCCCCCGTTTGGATCGGGGGCAAACGCCTACGAAAAGATCGCTTGGATTTAATAAAGGGTCGCTTGGATTTATCCATAGTTTGTTTAATTTCTGCCTTATACCAAAAATCCTACTTCGTATTAAAAATTTTTTTAGGTCCAGCCAAAATAGGATTAGGTTTGTTTATTTATCTTTCTATTTATTTTAGAAATATTATTTATATAGAATAATTTTAATCGAAAAAATAGTAAATAATATATATAATCGTTGAATTGAATTAAAGGGAGGATAGCCAGATGTTCGGTTCGATCTTTTTTATTTCTTTATCTCTCCATGAATTGTATGTTTGTAACAATAGGGACAGAATGTTATAAATTCTAACCGATTAGGTGTATTGTATCGATTCTTTTGAGTAATATATCTGGAAACGCCCCTTGCTTCCTTATTAACACTCTTTCGAACACAACTATTACATTCCAAAATAACTTTTACTCGGACATCTTTCCCCTTAGCCATGACCCTCCTTTTTATTTTTGGGATTTTAAATTAAAACAAATTTTTTTCGAACCGAAGTGAAGAAGAAAGGAAATGGAAAAATATAGATGTTGATAATTCGAAATACAATTAAAACGAGTTCATTGCAATTAATAGACTAATAATAAAGAGTATATAAATTAAGAAATAGTATGTAATCAAATTAAAAAAGTTTATAACTATATTTCTACTCACAGTATTTTTTTTAAGTATCGTGTATAATATAATACTCTTATGTAAACCCACCTTGTTATTTCTATCCCCCCTTTCTTCTTTAATTGCCCTTTTTTTTATTTTAAAATAAAAAAGGGGCAATTAAAGAAGAAAAGTAGATTCAACTTCACCACAACTTGAGTTCAGAAAAAAATAAAGGGGGTATTAGTCACAGAAAATGGCTTCTTTCTCTAATTTTCATTACCCCATTACTGTGTTAATAACTAAAATGAAAAAAGGGAAATGTCAACGCATCGGGGAAAAATCGATTGATTTCTATTAATAGACCGGCTAAAGCCCCAAACCATAGAGTACTTAGTACCGGTGCTACGGAAAGATATGTTTTTAGATCTCGCATTGAAACCCCTCCTTCTTAATTTTTTTAAAGATAATACATATCTAATCTATGAGCAGATGTATATATAGATAGTCAAGTATCACTTGGGTTTGTAAACGAAATGCATACGTAAAAAAAAATGGAAAAAGATCCAGTAGATAAGAAATAAAAAAACAAAAAGAATAGCATACCTTTCCTCTGGAACTGAGCAGTCATGAAAAGTCTTTTCCTTTTTTGAGTTTACGGCAGGTTTTGTTTTCAGATACATAAATATATAAATATTTTATATGATATGAGACCAAAAACAAGACATGGCCTGGCAAGATAAATCATGTAATTTTATGGTAAAATAATAAGGATATGGAACACAAGACAAGGATTCTTTACAATTAGACTGTTGGAACCAATTGAATTGAAAGGGATGTAGCGCAGCTTGGTAGCGCGTTTGTTTTGGGTACAAAATGTCACGGGTTCAAATCCTGTCATCCCTACCTAATTACTTTTACTCTAAGAACTAAAGAGGCATTTTTTGAAATTAGACATATGGAATCTCTCATTTTTTTATGATACTCAATATAATCAATATCATATGCATACAGGGTGTAAATAGAGTTTTAGGTTCCAAAAAGTGATAAGAAAGCGCTCTTAGTTCAGTTCGGTAGAACGTGGGTCTCCAAAACCCGATGTCGTAGGTTCAAATCCTACAGAGCGTGATTCCATTCTTGTTTGAATTCACAAATTTTAATTAGACTGAAATAAATAAACAGGAATCTATAATTGACCCCCTTTCTCGAACTCGAATCCATGGGAGGTTAATAAAAAATTTTTAATCAAAAGTCCAACTGATCACCACGTCTGTATTGTAAATATGCAGTTACAAATAATCCCACCAAAGTAATAGGAATTAGACCTAAAACGATTCCAAATAGAAAAACTTCAATCATTTCAATTCACCTGAAACAAAAAAAAGAAAGGTAATATCTATCCCTAAATATTAATAGAAATTGCCCAGGAATCTCAATAAACAAAAAATGTCAATTGCCCACTATAAAAGAATCCGACGGAAAGATTTTGTGAGTTGTTCATTCACTTAATTTCAAATAAGTCGTATCTTGTTCATACCTATAAATAGAACGGAAGTTATAGTTAAAGCCACTAGTAAAAACCCGAAATAACTAGTTAGAGTAGGCATGAAGGAACTAAATGGAATATGTTCTTTTTATGCATATGTTTATAAAGTACTTACCTAAGATTCTATTTTGTTTTGGGAGGTTTGACGAAAAGAAAAAAAAGTCTAGTTATAATTTATATAAAAATTTTTTTTTTATAAGTTGGATTGAAAGTTTTGGGTTCATCAACTATTACATTAAAGAAAGTAAGGGTGGTCTAAAAAAAAAAGAAATGGTTTATTATCTGTGACATCTACACATCTCGTGATTTTGAATCAACAGATTTATTTTAAAATTCTTGAATAAACTAATCTAACTAAAAAAAAGAAGAACTGTGGCATAGAATTTCATTTACAAATGATACTTATTTCACTATACAGAGAATAAATTGGAAAAATCATTTCGAGTTTATTCTTTTTTTTTTAGATTATGTTATAACAATAACACTTTTAAATGAAAATGGAACTCATTAGACTCAGCAATGGAGTTTATCCATCTAAAAAATATTTAGAATAACAAAAAATCAAATCTTTATTTCGCCCAACTCGATTCTAAGACTAGGAATTATTATTAATTACCGTTATACGTTTTACATTCCCTATAAAAAATTATATTTCTATATTTATATTCGGTAAAAACCCTTGGATCTAAAGCAAGAACCAGAATAAAAAACGGACGCATCACAAATATTTATTAATTTGTATTTTCTTTTAAAAAATTTCTTAAAATTAAACAATTCACGAGAACCTCTTCTATTCTGAAAAGTGAAAAGGAGACTTATACATTTTGCGTCTAATTAAATTGAGAGAATATTATAATATTCTTCCGGAATTTTTCCCAAATTATTCACCTGTCAGAGTCTCACTTGACTAGATCCTCGGTTTATAGCCTGAAATCACTACAATCATTTTGTATTTGCTAAATTTTCTATATAAAAAATTTTTTATGGTGCCTAGTTCCATACAGACAAATAAGAAAAAAAGGAAGATAAAAATTATCTCGTACTTCGTTTCAATATTAATAGAAACTGCCTTGCTGTGTCAGAAGAAGGATAGCTATACTGATTCGGTATACTCTAAAGACACCTTTGGTACAATATTGGCAATCATACAAAGATGCGGATTCTCTGTAAAAAAAATGTAAATTTACTGGTTTCATCTTTTACAAATTTGTCTTTAACTGTACAAAAATATGTGGAGCTCAGCATGTCTGGAAGCACAGGAGAACGTTCTTTTGCGGATATTATTACCAGTATTCGATACTGGGTCATTCATAGTATTACTATACCTTCCCTATTCATTGCGGGTTGGTTATTCGTCAGCACAGGTTTAGCTTACGATGTGTTTGGAAGCCCTCGGCCAAACGAATATTTCACAGAGAACCGACAAGGAATTCCTTTAATAACAGGCCGTTTTGATTCTTTGGAACAACTCGATGAATTTAGTAGATCCTTTTAGGAGGCACAATGACCATAGATCGAACCTATCCAATTTTTACAGTGCGATGGTTGGCTGTTCACGGACTAGCTGTACCTACCGTTTTTTTTTTTGGGTCAATATCCGCAATGCAGTTCATCCAACGATAAACAAAACCGAATTCTAATTATAGAGCTATGACACAATCAAACCCGAATGAACAAAATGTTGAATTGAATCGTACCAGTCTTTACTGGGGATTATTACTTATTTTTGTACTTGCTGTTTTATTTTCTAATTATTTTTTCAATTAACTATTAAATAAAAATAACCAAAGCAACATTAAATTAAATATATATTAAATATATAGAATTAGAATAGAGTTGAAACTCTCTTATCTCATTCGGAAGGCCCTCGTTTCATAATTATCAATGACTGTTTATGTCTCTAGCACGACCGCTTGATGAAATGTGGAGGGAAGTGGGTTAAATGGCCGATACTACTGGAAGGATTCCTCTTTGGATAATAGGTACTGTAGCTGGTATTCTTGTGATTGGTTTAATAGGTATTTTCTTTTATGGTTCGTATTCCGGATTGGGCTCATCGCTATAGTAATTGGATGAACCGAGGAATAGATATGAAAGTATAAGAACTCAACGGGACCTTCCTTCCCCCTCGCCTTAGACAAACAACGAAGGGGAAGGTCCCTTTTAATTTCAATTATACGCTTACCAATAATAATAAATAACTAATCAATCTAAAAGAAAAGGTTAAATAACGAAAAAAATAAAAATTATGCCTAAGTCTTTGACTAACGGAATCAAGACTCATTATTATTTTGACACACGACAAGTAAAGTATAAAGTATGCGTAAAATGCCTTGTCGTGTGTCGAAGACCAGGAAGGCAAAGAATCCCCCTAGAATAAAATTTCCTTTCATTTATATTTTTTCATTATATTCTCTGCTTAGGCTAATATCTAGTCGAATTTTATTCTGGAATAAAAAACTTTTGATCCACTCTATGACATTGAAATGTGATATATAATAATGATGATGATAGTAACATCATTCCAATTTCGATTGAAAAAGGTGAAAAAGTCAAATAGCTTTCTTCGCGATAGTAATATTATAACTAATAATGTAGTATTAATTTAATTATTATTTAAAGTAATAATTTCAGACTTAACTTATTGTAAATGTAGACAAAAATATAAATAAACCTTTTCAGAATTTTTTATTGATCGTCTAAAATTGTCAAAGAATTGTCAATACGAATTATCTTCTTGTTACGATCCTTATGTTGATAAATCCACGAATCTAGAAATTCATTTCGGATAATTGAACTTTCTCAAACTGTTTCTTTTTAAGAACCAAAAAAATTTGTGCCAAAATAACAGATGCAAAGAAGAACAAAAGACCTTGTATGCGTAATGGGTCTTGAAGGACTATTTCTGCGTCTCCCTGACCAAATCCACCCACATTAGGATTACTCGTTAATGGTTGATCAAGTTTGATAGATTCACCCTCTGAAACAAGAAGCTCCGGTCCTGGAGGGATAATATCAACTACTTCACGTCCATCCAAAGCATCCGCTATGCTTATTTCGTATCCGCCTTTTTCTTTTCGTAAAATTTTCTTTACTCTACCCGCTGCTGTGGCATTATAAACTGTATTATTACTCTTGCTTCCGTCAGGATAAATCTGACCTCTCCCTCTGTTACCACCTACATATATCGGATATTTTAAAAAGTAAATATCTTTCTTCGTAGCAGGGTCCGGGGAAAGAATAGGAAAGGTGATTTCACTATATTTTTTCCCGGGAACAGGACCTATCACAAGAATATTTTTTTTAGTGGGACGATAACTCTGAAAAGAAAGATTTCCAATCTTTTCTTTCATCTCTGGAGAAATACGCTGGGCCGGGGCTAATTCAAACCCCTCAGGTAAAATAAGAACAGCCCCTACATTCAACCCCCCTTTCTTGCCGTTAGCAAGAACTTGTTTTAATTGCATATCATAAGGAATTCGAACAACTGCTTCAAATACAGTATCCGGAAGGATCGCTTGGGGAACCTCAATATCCACGGGCTTGTTAGCTAAATGGCAATTGGCACATACAATACGTCCAGTCGCTTCTCGCGGATTTTCATAGCCTTGCTGAGCAAAAATGGGATACGCATTTGAATTGAAGGGCTTAGTCATTATATATATCATGAGCGAGACGAAAATGAATCGAGTAATCTGTTCTTTTATCCAATAAAAAGTATTTCTAGTTTGCATTTGCATGGTCCGATTATTTATCCTGAAAATTTATACAATAAATTGGGTAGGTTGCTAGTATAGTTTCCTATCCGCGATTCTGTTATTTACTTTAACTGAAAGTTTAAACTTAATTTAATGAAATAAGAAATAAAAATATTACTGGAATATAGAAAGATCGACCTGTCTTGGATGGGTAAAAATGGAAAGATAAAGTATGATTTAGAATGTTTTGCTTATGTTTATGTACAAAAAAAGAAAAATTCTAATTTTAAATTGTATTTATATCCTTATTCTATTTTTTCTTTTCAGTCATTCAGTGAATGATAAATCACTACAAGTGATGGGGATACACGATTTAAATAATGGAAAATCCAATATTTAAAAATTGTATCCAGAATGACTGGAAAAGTGGAAACAAGACCCGATATTATTTGCTCATTATGAGCAAATCCAAAATCTTTGTAGATAGAGCCAATCATTAGTTCCCAACCGTGGGGCGAATGAAATCCAATACATAAATCCGTTAATAACAGAATAGAAAAAGCTTTTATTGTGTCACTTAAGTTATATAGGAATTCTTGAACCCAAGAATTAATAAGAATAAGTTCTTTATTCGCCAGAATATAATAACTGATTAGAATAAAGAAACATATTATATTTGTAGAGAATTGTAAAATCATATGGATACAATCCTCACTGTACATCTTGATAAATTGAAGCGTTTCATTGTGGATTCCGATACGCATTTTTTGTAGATGCGTTTCCGAGTATTCCTTTACCATTTCGTCCAACAAGCGCAACTCTTCTAATTCGATGAATTTTTCCAGAAAACTCTTTTCTTGAATATCATTCAAAAAAGTTTCCAATTTCTTAGTATTCCACCAATTAATAACCCAGGATTCCAGACTTTTTTGACATGATAACGCGATCCACCAAGGTAAAAAGACTATAGATACAAGATATAGAAAAGTAATAAATGTTTTCTTTTTTTTCAAATTTTTCATCTATAATTTGTTTATGAACTCGTCGCATTCGTCGACTCTATGTGATCTAGATCTATTAGTTCTATCAAACATGAAGTCTATTACAAGTCGCCAATCCATGCATTTAGTCTCTTTTTTTCGGTCTTGAATCTTGAAATAAAACAGAACTAGAAAAAGAGTACACTTCTAATTCGAATGAATAAAATGCGTGTTTTCAGATATTACAATTAAAAAAAAAAAAATCCCTTCTCTTCGATGAATACGCGTCAGAGCCACATCAATTTAAAATTAATACATTTTTTTATTTCACGACGAAATAATTAACTTTCTACCAAACTCTAAAATATTGCGAAAAATTTCACGAGTTAAGCATAGTAAAAAAAAAAAGAGTCAAAACAAGACAGAATAAAAAAAAAATTAAGTCTCGTTATAATTATAAAAAATCTAAGCGGTTTATTATTAAAACGAACAAAAGCAAGATTGCTAAAAAAGAAATAATGGAAAAATTTAATATGATTTCGTGTATTGTATCTAACCTATCAATTCCCAATACTCGGTAAAAAAAAAAAGAATCCATTTATATATATATGGGATGAGCCCATCAATTCTTTTTTTGTTAATGATTTGTTACTAAATTTAGTATATTACCATCCAAAGACCCCCCCGTTGTATTTGTAGACAAAAAAGTTTACCTTTTTGGTTGTTCTGTATACGTCTGCTTTGACTCGAGTGGGCGTTCTGATAAAATTTCCATTAAGGTAGGTATGCCGTCGAAAAAGTTCGAAAAAGAGTATTGTAGATTTTTTATTTTACATTTTACTCCGAGTTAATAAAAAAGTATTTATCATTTCAAAATACTTCAATTGGTACACGCAAGAAATAGGCCAATTCAGCAGCTTTTTGTTCAATTTCTCGTGGAGTCAAATTTTCATCCGTACGGGTCAAAGGAATGGCCCCCCGGCCTCTTATTTCCAGATAAAGGACACGACGGGTATAAATACCCTCTTTAAATTCTATTCTAATAGACTGAATATCTTTTATAAGAAATCGGAGGCAGATACGACGGTTTTTTCCAGGAAATCCCCAACGAAAAATACATACTATTCCTTCTTTTTTATCGAAAAAATCATAACCACTACCTACATTCAACGAAATTGTACACCACAAATAGGAGCTAATAAAGAGGCCTGCGATTCCATAGAAAGACATCACGATCCCTTGTGGAAAAAAAATAATTTGTTGAGGGGGAAATAAGGATATAAAATTCCTACCGAGATAACTAGAAATTCCAACCAATACGAATCCTAATGAACCTAGAAAAAGTATAATGGCCCAGCTTAAATTACTTATTTTTCGAGATCCTGTTATAAGTTCTATCCATATACGTTCTGATCGACAATTCATATTCATAATAGATCTGATTCCATTAAATTTAAATTAAAAAAAGACACCAAAGTAAGGAAAGTGCCATTACTTTGGTATGTTTTCGATGTAACTCTCATCAACTAGTATTAAAATCTGATGTGAACCTTTACTTTTTTTTTTGAGTAATTAACCCAATTAGTTAGAAAAACTTATACTATGTTTCTACATGTATAATTTTGTTATATTCGTAAAAAATAACGTAGTAGTAGTATATGATTCTGTTAAATAGATAGATACATGTGTTAGGGTTCAAGCCTAAGTTTTAAAAACAGAGATTTTGTTCCACAGGGCTTAAACAATCTTGTTTTTTTGAACATGAAGAAATAAAGAAGCCATTGCAATTGCCGGAAATACTAGGCCTATTAAAGGCACAAGAATAGAGGGAAAGTTAATAGTTGTCATAGAATGGGTACCTCAATCTACTTTATTGTACCTGTTTGTTATATTTTTTGTTGTTATTATGTTATTATATTAATAATTAGAATTCTAATTAATTAATATATATTCTTTAGAAGTGAATATAGTATATAAAAATATAAAGAGTGCAAAGAATGTAGAACTAAAAAAAATGAGCTTTCTAAATATAGCTATATTAATCTAATAATCGCATTTTTTTCATCTTTTTTTTTGATTCTAAAAAAAACTTTTGGACACAAAGCAAAGAATTGACTTTAATTTTAGACTTTATTTATTTTTTTTACAGGAAAAAGGGTGTGCAGCTGAAATAACTCACTTAGAACGCCTTTTAAAAGATTGCGTGGTACGATTGGATCAAATAAACCCTTATAGAATAAATATTCGGCTGCTTGTGAACCCTCAGGTACTGTCTTATTCAATGTTTGTTCAATTACTCTTTTACCCGCAAATGCTATGTAGGCGTCGGGTTCGGCAATAATGATATCCCCCAACATCCCAAAACTGGCTGTTACCCCACCTGTCGTAGGAGATGTAAGAATTGATACATAGAATAATTTTTTATGTGATTGATAATCATATAAAACAGATGATATTTTAGCCATTTGCATTAAGCTTAAGCTTCCTTCTTGCATGCGTGCTCCTCCAGACGCACATACTATAATAAGAGGTAGTAATTTATTACTAGCATATTCAATCAACCGGGTTATTTTTTCCCCGACTACCGATCCCATACTACCTCCCATAAACTCAAAATCCATAACCCCGATTGCTACAGGAATACCGTATAGTTGACCTATACCTGTTTGAACAGCTTCAGTTAACCCTGTCTGTCTTTGATAAGAATTAATACGATCTTTATAAGGTTCCTCTTCCGAATGAAATTCAAGGGGATCCACAGAAACCATATCTTCATCCATAGGATTCCAAGTCCCCGGATCAATCATAAGTTCAATTCTATCTGAACTACTCATTTTCAAATGATATCCACATTGTTCACAAATATTAAGGTGGATATTTGTGAACAATTTTTTAAAATTTAAGAAATAACAATTGTCACATTGAACCCACAAATCCTTCTTTTTTTGAGTTACATCAAGATTTTCTTTTCTAGTTAAATTCCTATCATTTGTGATAGTTCTTAGACTTCTACCTTCACTAAAAATGTAACTAAAAATGTAATTATCACTGTAATTATCACTACCGCTTAAAATGGAACTCCCAACACGGATTTGAGAATAAAGATAATTATCAATGGAATTATTAATGTAATTATTCCAATTATATTTAGTATAATACGTGTAATGATCATTATAGGTATCGTCACTCTTAGATCTTGAGTTCCGAAAATCTGAATCCCCAAAAGTAGAAAAAGCATGGTCATTGTCAATCTCAAAAATGTTATTTGCAATATCAAAATATATGGAATAACTGTCCCCCTTACTATCTATAACTAAAAAGGTATAATCAGAGTTTAAATTTCGAATGTCCGTGACCCGAAATAACTGATCAACATTACTGTAACTAAAACGGTAACTATTTCTCCAACTCTTACTCTTTTTCTCTCTATCATTTAGACTCGAATTTTTTTTTTTCCTGGTATTTTCAATAGGACTCAGACTGTCCGTTGATTTACTTAATCCACACCCGCGTTCTAATTTAGACAACATCGAATTGAACCGCCATTTTTTCATAGAGCTTTCTTGCCCCCTATTTGCATGAAACTAAAATAGATGAATAGTCATTTGATGAAAATCAATTTAATTTCTATCATAATCATAATGAAAGGATATCAATTCAATCATTCGGATTATTAACTAAATAATGAGTGAGTTTTATATTGTTTTCATTTTGTAAAAATCCATGGTATCAGTTAATTCATTGAATAGAATAGACCTTTATAAACAGAAAGGTCAGAGTTTCCCGTGCTGTGTAAAATTTACATCAAAAGAAAAAATAAGGAACTATAAATATAGTGTAGCGTCTCCTTTAGTTTTATGAAATGACGCAAATTTTTTCATAGAATAATCTAATATATGATAAAAAATGAATAATTCTATTCCAATATGGAACGAAAAGGACAATATACAAGATGGATAGAAGGAGTTCTTATACTTGACGTGATATCTACGGTCATGGTCCGAATCGACGAAATAGATATAAGAATATACAAATTCTGCCAATCCTGGGGATCCGTAGGATTAATTGGGGATCCAACACAATAATACAAAGTTTTGGTTGTTTATTATTCCATTTTTTTTAAGATCTTGCTTATATATCCATAAAAATATTTTTATTCGGCTCAATCCTTTTAGTAAAAGATTGGGCCGAGTTTTTTTATTTACAATTTAATTAAGGAGACGAACATTGATTACTTAGTTTAGATTGTATCCATTGCTTGGAATTCAAATTTAATTTCCTTCCATACTTCACAAGCAGCAGCTAGCTCAGGACTCCATTTACAAGCCTCGCGAATAATAGTATTACCCTCGCGAGCAAGATCACGTCCTTCATTACGAGCTTGTACACATGCTTCTAGGGCTACTCGATTCGCTACAGCACCCGGCGCATTACCCCAAGGGTGTCCTAGGGTTCCTCCACCAAACTGTAGTACGGAATCATCTCCAAAGATCTCGGTTAGAGCGGGCATATGCCAAACATGAATACCTCCCGAAGCAACGGGCAGAACACCTGGTGTAGAAACCCAGGATTGAGTGAAATAAATACCGCGACTTCTGTCTTTTTCAGTAAAATCATCACGGAGTAAATCCACAAAGCCTAAGGTGATTTCTCTTTCCCCTTCAAGCTTACCTACTACGGTACCGGCATGAATATGATCTCCACCAGACAGACGTAACGCTTTAGCTAGTACACGAAAGTGCATACCATGATTTTTCTGTCTATCAATAACGGCGTGCATTGCACGGTGGATGTGAAGAAGTAGACCATTATCTCGGCAATAATGGGCCAAGCTAGTATTTGCAGTGAATCCACCTGTTAAGTAGTCATGCATTACGATAGGAACTCCCAATTCTCTGGCAAATACAGCCCTTTTGATCATTTCTTCACATGTACCCGCAGTGGCATTCAAGTAATGCCCTTTGATTTCACCTGTTTCGGCCTGTGCTTTATAAATTGCTTCGGCACAAAATAAGAATCGGTCTCTCCAACGCATAAATGGTTGGGAGTTCACGTTTTCATCATCTTTGGTAAAATCAAGTCCACCGCGAAGACATTCATAAACCGCTCGACCATAGTTTTTAGCGGATAAC
Organism: Heliosperma pusillum; assembly: GCA_022085475.1. NCBI lineage: Eukaryota > Viridiplantae > Streptophyta > Magnoliopsida > Caryophyllales > Caryophyllaceae > Heliosperma > Heliosperma pusillum. The sequence goes on from JAIUZE010000323.1 coordinate 20,926, forward strand.
CCCAATTTCGGTTTAATAGTGCATCCCAATAGGGGACGGCCATACTTGTTCAACTTATCTCTTTCAACTTGGATACCGTGAGGCGGGCCTAGGAAAGTTTTTACATAAGCAACAGGGATTCGCAAATCCTCCAAACGTAGAGCACGCAAGGCTTTGAACCCAAATACATTACCCACAATGGAAGTAAACATGTTAGTAACAGAGCCTTCCTCAAAAAGGTCTAAGGGATAAGCTACATAACAAATATATTGATTTTCTTCTCCAGCAACAGGCTCGATGTGGTAGCATCGTCCTTTGTAACGATCAAGACTGGTAAGTCCGTCGGTCCCTACAGTTGTCCATGTACCCGTAGAAGATTCGGCGGCTACTGCGGCCCCTGCTTCTTCGGGTGGAACTCCGGGTTGAGGAGTTACTCGGAATGCTGCCAAGATATCAGTATCCAGGGTTTCATACTCAGGAGTATAATAAGTCAATTTGTAATCTTTAACACCAGCTTTAAATCCAACACTTGCTTTAGTCTCTGTTTGTGGTGACATAAGTTCCTCCCTACAACTTTAATTAAAAATTTGTACAACAAAGTAACAAGGTCTACTCGACATAAATTAGGCCTTAACCCTTTAATAAAAAAATACAAATACAGGAATTTTTCGTCAAATTCTCAACAAATATTATCAACTAATAAAAACGGTTCATTATTAGACCACGTAATGTATTTGACTCGACAAATACATCATTATTGTATACTCTTTCATATATATGGCGCAACCCAACTATTGTTTTCAAGTTTAAAATTTATTACTCCCCCCCATTTGGATTGAAACAACTAAATAATTAGAAATGAACTCTTGACAATGAAATTTTGGGGTATATGTATATCCTAGATGTGAAAATAGGCCGCATTCCATCATGAAAAGAAAGACTAGACCGGGCATAAATTAATAAGAACTACGTTGCGGTGCTAATGAATCATAAATATAGTTTAGAGTTCGGGTTCCATTTCTGTAGATAATAGAGTCAAGGATTGTCTATATTGATAGACAAATAAAGGGCTTTCTCACGATTTTTGTTCATCCGCAAATAGATTGATTGAGCGTGAAATTTAACTCATTGAGGTTGAATATAAATAGACTAATTAATAAATAATTGAATTGGATTCTTTTGGATGATACCAACAAAATGGATTGCTAACTCCTATATTCTTAATTCTGATTTAATTAATTGATCAACTCGGACATCATTTTTTTGGTTCGATAATTTGAATTTTCGCAAAAAATTTCGACATATTTTACTTTAACTATATATTATGATAATCAATCCTACTGCTTCTGGCCCTGGTGTTTCCACACGTGACAAAAAAAACCTGGGGCGTATCGCTCAAATTATTGGTCCCGTACTAGACGTAGCTTTTCCTCCAGGCAAAATGCCGAATATTTACAACGCTCTGGTAGTTAAGGGTCGCGATACGGCTAGCCAACCAATTAATGTGACTTGTGAGGTACAACAATTATTGGAAATAATCGAGTTAGAGCTGTAGCTATGAGTGCTACAGATGGTCTAACGCGAGGAATGGAAGTTATTGATACAGGAGCTCCCCTAAGCGTTCCAGTTGGTGGAGCAACTCTTGGACGAATTTTTAACGTGCTTGGGGAGCCGGTTGATAATTTAGGGCCCGTAGGGGCTCATACAACATCCCCTATTCATAGATCGGCGCCCGCCTTTACGCAGTTAGATACAAAATTATCTATTTTTGAAACAGGAATTAAAGTGGTAGATCTTTTAGCCCCTTATCGCCGTGGAGGAAAAATAGGACTCTTTGGTGGAGCTGGAGTGGGTAAAACAGTACTCATTATGGAATTGATCAACAATAGTGCAAAAGCTCATGGGGGTGTATCCGTATTTGGTGGAGTAGGTGAACGTACTCGTGAAGGAAATGATCTTTACATGGAAATGAAAGAATCCGGAGTTATCAATGAACAAAATATTGCAGAATCAAAAGTGGCTCTAGTCTACGGTCAAATGAATGAACCTCCGGGGTCACGCATGAGGGTTGGTTTGACTGCCCTAACTATGGCGGAATATTTTCGAGATGTTAATGAACAAGATGTACTTCTATTTATCGACAATATTTTTCGTTTCGTTCAAGCAGGTTCTGAAGTATCTGCCTTGTTGGGTAGAATGCCTTCCGCTGTAGGCTATCAACCTACTCTGAGTACTGAAATGGGTTCTTTACAGGAAAGAATTACTTCTCCAAAGGAAGGGTCCATAACTTCGATTCAAGCAGTTTATGTACCCGCAGACGATTTGACCGATCCCGCTCCTGCTACGACATTTGCACATTTAGACGCCACTACTGTACTATCAAGAGGATTAGCCGCCAAAGGGATCTATCCAGCAGTGGATCCGTTGGATTCAACATCAACCATGCTCCAACCTCGGATCGTTGGCGAAGAGCATTATGAAATTGCGCAAAGAGTTAAGCAAACCTTACAACGTTACAAAGAACTTCAGGACATTATAGCTATCCTTGGGTTTGACGAATTATCTGAAGAAGACCGGTTAACCGTAGCAAGAGCGCGAAAAATTGAGCGTTTCTTATCACAACCGTTTTTCGTAGCAGAAGTATTTACAGGATCCCCAGGAAAATATGTTGGTCTAGCAGAACCAATTAGAGGATTTCAATTGATCCTTTCCGGAGAATTGGACGGTCTTCCTGAGCAAGCCTTTTATTTGGTAGGTAACATCGATGAAGCTACCGCGAAAGCTATGAACTTATAAATGGAGAGCAAATTGAAGAAATGAGCTTAAATCTTTGTGTACTGACCCCTAATCGAATTGTTTGGAATTCGGAAGTAAAAGAAATAATTTTATCTACTAATAGTGGTCAAATCGGCGTATTGCCAAACCACGCCCCTATTGCCACAGCTGTAGATATAGGTATTTTGAGAATACGGCTTAACGACCAATGGTTAACAATGGCTCTGATGGGCGTTTTTGCTCGAATAGGCAATAATGAGATCACCGTTTTAGTAAATGATGCTGAGAAGGGTAGTGACATTGATCCACAAGAAGCTCAGCAAACTCTTGAAATAGCAGAAGCTAACTTGAAGAAAGCTGAATGAAAGAGACAAATAATTGAAGCAAATCTAGCTCTCAGACGAGCTAGGACACGAGTAGAGTCTATCAATCCGATTTCGTAACTGGTTAGTGTGCGTAAATACTTATAATAAAATATAATACACCTAAAAAAATAAAAAAAGAATCCATATATACAAGATAACATACACATATATATTTTATTTGTATTTTTTTTATTAAAAAAAACTACAAATAATAGGATAGAAAAATTTAAATAATTAAATAATATAGTAGTCTTTTAATAATCTAGAGAATGCATATAAAAACTTATTAGATACCGTTGACTCTGGTATCTAATAAGTTTTACCTTACCTACTAACCTACTATTGGATTTGAACCAATGACTCCCGCCGTATGAAAGCAATACTCTACCCGCTGAGTTAAGTAGGTTATTTTGCATTACTAAAGAAAACTCAAAAGTTACATAGATAGATTATAAATCCAATATTGTTTATAAGCAATATCAATCAAAGAGCTATGATCCTTGATCGCGAATGTTCATCTTGACAATAAATTATCTACATGTTAAAATAGGTTATGTAGCACAAGCAAAGGGCTATAGCTCAGTTAGGTAGAGCACCGCGTTTACACGCGCGCCAATGTTTTTCAGATCATGCAATCAAAGAAATTCCATTAATTAATCTTTTTGATAATCGATGTCTTACTCTATGATTTTGAGGAAACAAAACAAGCGAACAATAGCCTGACAATTAGTTATAATTTGGTCTGATTCAGGTATCCTTTAAATCACCAAATAGAACCCATTTTTGATTTGAAATATTGATAAGGTGAATACCTAACCTATTGAATGCTAGGCTTAATGAGTATCATGGTCTCAAAAAATCTCTTTTCGTCCTATGAACTTTAAGGTGTATGAAGTTTCATATTATATTCTTTAAGCAGAACGATAGAGACTCCATTTAATTTTAAAATTTCTCTAGGCCAAAAGCAGACCTACGTCACTATAACTAACTCTTTTTTTAAACACTTTGGTAGTGCTTCTGAATCAAAGTTCAAATAAATAATGAATCACAGCACATGGAACCATTTTATTTCTATCAATAAAAATTATGGTAGAATAACTGATATTT
>JAIUZE010000872.1:0-22500 GCA_022085475.1 Heliosperma pusillum
AGGTATTTTTTTCCTCAATACTTCATTAAGAAACTCTCTTTCTATTCTATAGTCAGTATATAAATTCATATAATATTTATTATCATAAGAATCTGGCTCTAATTCTAATTCCGGTTTAATTATATTTATATATATAAATCGGTTTATGATCGTCATTGGGGACTCCATTTCCCTAAAAAAAAAGCAATAAATCTGAGGTAATAATTCTTCATTTATGGTATTAGATATAAAGTTATCGTGTACTGTATACAGAGGTATTTGACTATTACCGGCCATTTCGGCTACAGACATGGATATTTGTGCATCTCTTTGATGAATAAAGTTCACGAATGTGGCGGCTCGAGTTTTCCTCTTATCCCTCAGATCAGAAGGAACAGAGAGATTGACAGTACGATTCTTCCTTTTTATTTTATCGAAGCCTCTAACTGAGCATGATTCAACCTTTTTATAATCTTGATGAGAGTCAAAATATTTTGTGTTAAACAACACAGGGCGTTCTAGGGATGCGCATACCCTACCTACCAAGCCTATTAGCTCTATAAATGAATACATGTTACTATATGTATCATGCCAAAAAGCATAGCATAGTTTAGCTAATGTTTGACATTCATGAGGTAATAGATCCTTTCCGAGAAGGATGACAAGATCCTTACCAGTGCTATTCATAGTTTTACCATAAATAATAGGCATAAATATATTCTTAACTATTTTTCTTGTAAAAAGACGATTTAGAGTCTGACAAAAGAGTATGTCATCACATTTATTATGTATGTATTGAAGACACTCTTCTCTAAAGTGATCATAGATGTCTTCAATAGTATTATTATTATTTGGGATAAGATTTGTTCTTATCGCCATAGTTTCATCAAGTAGGAAATATGCCATTATTTGGTAAGCGCTAGCGCTAGCATCCTGGGTTACTGGTACTTCTTTCAACATATTAATATAATAATGAACATAATTCATATCATTTTTAAGTTTATAAATATGATATTTAATTAAAGTATATACATTTGATATATACTGGAAAACCCGTTTAGCACCTCTTGATTCATTAATAATGAAACTATAAATGAGATTTAGATTCTTTTCTGAATCATCAAATTCTATATGAGACATTTTATCTATAGAAGATGATAACCTATCTGCTATAAAAGAATGAGCGTCATATTCATTATTGAATTTCTTATAATGGAATGCTGTAGCAATCATATATTTTACTATATCACCATCAAAATCTATAGATTCTATATCTTTTTTAAGATCATTATTTTTATTTTCAATAAGAATGAGACTTCGTGCAAAATCACGCTCGTGGAAGTGAAAGATGCCACTTCGGTATACACGCCCTCTGAAGTCTAGAAAGGCAGGATAATAGATAGAATAGCCCTCGTATGCCTTTGCTAAGGAAATAATTGTTTGTTCATATTGAGATCTCTGCATATTTGTCGACAAGATAGTAACCAACCCACTATAACCATATTTTTTATGCAAATCTTTATTCTCATCCCTATTATATACTTCTCGTAGTATGTCACAGGCTACGTTCAACTTAAGCTCGGATAGAAAGGCAGGCATCAATAAACCAAAATGTTCAAATAAATCTTTATTTTTAATAATATTATTAAGGTGCTCACCATTTATTTTAAATGCCTGACGCTGTAACCCATTGATGGCACTACAAAGCTTTTCAGCCTTCTCTATATCTGTGAGTGTATTCTCATAATTATCATTATTAAAAGAAATGATATTCTTATCGAAATATATATGGAAATTACCATGATTTGGGGTACTTATCACCCGATGATTTGAAAATATTTGACCAGAAGGATTGCTTAAATAACCCCCATATATATAAGATAGGTCCATAACCTTACCTTTATTATCACGATTGAAAGTCCAATCCGATGGAGGATAGATCATTGGTAAGTTTAACTTAATAGGTAATAATGCAGTATTAAAGGTGCATTCTGCGTAATTATACTTCTCTCTATAATAGTTCTTTCCTTTTTTCGAAGACTGCTTAATAAAGTTTAATGGTATAGAATCACCTTTATTAATTGTAATAAGTTCATCCATATATCGGTTAGTAATAACTATGAGTTTTCGATCAAGTAAAAATTCAACTAAACCCGTACCGAATGGGTATGATCTCAATTTATTATTATAAGGATCTTTTTGTGGGTCTATAGTTACATTCAGACGTTTAGACTTCAATATTTTAGCATGCTGTCTTACGGATGATTCTATCCGATCAACCAAACTCGCAACACTAACACTATTCTCTATATTAAAGAGGTAACTTAGTGTGTGAACGAGTAGGCACTCTAACGTGTGATCACCAAATTCTGTCAATATATCCTGGTCATTACTATCAAGTATGTTTTGATACTTTTCCTTTTCACCCTCTCCTAATTCTACATTATTATTAATAATTTGCATCCTACCTAAATTATCTAATTTATACTTTCCACGAAGGAATTCTTTTGCGTTTGGCTTATTTGTTTTAGTAAGCATAGACATGATGTTAGGACATTCTTTGTACATATTTATCTCATTAAAAGACATTGTTAAATGTTCTATTTCTAACTGAAGTTCTTTCAATTTAAGAGGATCCTTTTCACCCTGATTATCTTCAAGTATTTTGAAGACTCTATTTTTATATTCTCTTACATATAATGCTTTTGGTACTTTTATAGTTTGACTATCTAGATCAACAATCTCATTTTCGATAGACCCCCTATCTTTGAATATACTAAATTCTTTTTCTTTGCCTTTTTCTAACAACTCACCGAAATATGAAAACCAAAACTCATCAATTCTTTCACTTTCACTATCGTATGGTTGACTGCCAGTCCCACTAAAGTTAGACACCCAACTGGCAATATATGATAAAATCTCATCTCTATTCCTGTTCATATTCATTGTTCAGGTTGGTTTATTTTCAGACATTAAACATCAGCATTTTTCTTATAAATCTTTTTAAGATTTATTAGTTTTAATTTTCTGGCTCGGCTAGGCGAGATGGCCGAGCCAGAAAATTAAAACTAAATGAAAGAAAGCTATAAATGAATAAAAAAAAAAAAAAAGAATATGATTCTTATGAACCGGCTTTCTGCATATAATAAACATAATAGATGTTCTTATCATGGTCTTTTATCTGGGTTATCTTATCATGGTATTTTATCAGGGTTATCTTATAAACTAACATTAGATATAATTAGGTTCTATAATACTAATACAACTGCTAGTAGAGATAGAGATATAGTTCAATCTGTAACAAATGATATTCATTTTCTTTATAAAAAACATAAATATAGTTCTATCTTTCCTTCTATGACTCCCATCATATTGGATGAAATTATGAGTGATATTCAAAAGAATCAATATGAGTTTTCCTCACTATTAGTAGGTAGTTATCCTCTAAAGGAATGTTATAAGATATTATCAGAAATATGTCTTGATGATTATCCTAAAATTGATTACCAATTAAAGATTGAGGGTGAAACATCCTTTTCTTTTATAATTGTCAGGCCTTCTAATCCTAGGGATAGTATCGTATTAAAGGCTTTATCCTTGACCTTACATCGTCTTATTTATGGTTCCTCACCAATAAAAAGTTCAACTTTAAAGGATAGGTTTCCATCTTATTTGGATAATATTAAAGGTATGAATAACGTTCATCGTATGTATAAGATAGATTTGGGAACATCATTCGGAAATATTACCAAAACAGATATTATCTTAGCTGCTAAACCTTATCTTGGAGATTCTTGTTATATTATAAAACTAATAGAAGATATTATCGATCTTGATATGTATGAAGTCTATGAAAATGAACCCGGGTATGATTTTGAACATGAAGCTGTATTTATAGAATTAAGATGTTTTATACCACCTATTGGTGAGTTCGCAAGAACACTCTTTGATATGGTCTTAATGATGAAATTTGATAAGTATTTTAAAAGAAGTTTTCCAAACATACCCTTTTTAAGATATCAACATGAGGTATTCATACCAACTAATTCCTTAACTTCGTCTTCATTTAACGAGAATGAATGTATTGAATTCTTAAATTATAATGGTTTGACTGGGTCAATATCATCAATTGATGAACGTTCAAGCATACCCTTAGGTGTGGGTTTGGATATTTATAGTAATAATTATAAACTAGAAATTACAGAATGTGGTGATATTAAAATAGAAGATTACAACGAAAAAAAGAAAACAAAAGAAAATAAAAGAAAATGATTAAATTAATTATATATAATATTAAGTATAATAATATTATTAATGAAAACAGGGTAGAGTATATTAGATCTAGGGTTTATCACAACAATACAAATAAGTATATTAATACTAATGTTAATAATAAGAATCTTAATTTAAATAAAAGTACAAATTTAGTAAAACAACTATCAAGTGATATAAAATATCTGTATCATAATTTTAAAAAAGAGGGTTTCTTTCCCAGTTTGACTCCCTTTCTATTAGGAAGTATTATATATGATATTGAAAATTATAAATATATTGTTTTACCACTAGAATACTATACTATTCCACGGAATAAACACCTAGAATTTATAAAAGAAATAAGGGAAGATTATCCGGATGTATATTCTGAAGTTAAGGAAGAACCATCTTCTGAGGTGAATATCACTATTATCAAGCCTTCTAATTCTTTGGATAGTTTAGTATTCTTGGGGGTATCTATGACCTTGCAGCGTCTTCTTTATGGCTACATACCCAACAATAGGTTTCCAACCTTTATCAAGGTTCTAAACGATCTAGAAATGGTTGATTTTATGTATAAGATTGATTTGGACCTTTCTGTTATTACTGAAGATCAGGCATTGAATGCAGTCAAACCATATCTTGGAGATGATAAGTATCTATATACTCTAATAAATAAAATATTAAATAATACTATTATTGGGGAAAATAAAGGTATACAGAAAGAGTATAGCAATAATATTATTGTTTTTGGCGAGTTATCAAGAGTCTTACATGATATGGTTTTAAGGGATCAATTTGATAAGGAATTTAAAAAATGCTTTCCTAAAATTAACTTTATTAGACATCTTAATGAGGTATTCATACCAATAAAGATATCATCATATACTGAGACTGATGTCAGTTTTGACAAGAATGAATGTCTTTCTTTTCTTTCAAAGATAGGTTTGAGTGGTTTAATATCATCAATCAGGCGAGGAGTTGGTTCCCTCACCTTTGGTCATGGTTTGGATTTGAATCCTGAAAACATACTATTTATAATGGGTAGGGGTAAGGTTAAAGTCTCCACTATAAGAGAATATAATTAAAAATATATTATTTTTTTATAATAAATAATATAATAAAATAGAGTACTTTTATATTTAATATTAAATTAATTTTATTAATAAGAACATAGACTTCGATCCATTCCCTTGTAATTATGGAATAAAGAGCTCAAACCCATCCTTATGGGCATTCTGATATCACAGGACAGAGTGTTACTAATGAAATTAATTGACCCATCCTTTTGATACGTTCGGTTGGCTCCTATTGTGGGGATCAAGCCCTCACTTCCCGTAGGTCCTTAAAGAGATCAAAGTCATTTAAAAGAATAATTGATTTATAAAAATAAATCTTATTTTAATTTCTATTGATATTCTGTAAGTTCTTAAATAACTATTAAAATAAGATTTATAAGTATTTTTTTAAAGTGGGACATAATCTTGTATTGATTTTCTGTAAGTAATTAAATAACTATTAAAATAAGATTAAAAAGTATTTTTATAAATACGACTTCGATAAGAGATCGCAGTTTGCTTTTTAGTTGAGTTATCGAGTTAAATTTATGTAACGAGGTGAGTTAGCGGACAGATGTCTATATCCTAAAGGTAAGCTAAAAGCGTAGGTACTTTCCTATGAAAGGAATTAAAATAGGATCGATCACAAGCTAAATTCCCAGTTTTACGCAAAACAAAAGCCAATAAGGGCAGTCCCTGTATGATATTACCCTCCTTAGAGGAATTCACCTATCAAATTCGGAAAGATTCGAGCGATATTCTCATGATTTAACACATGTCCAAAGTAAACACTCTCACCAGCCTCATCATCCAAGTCACATGCTCGCGTAAGAATTATAAGTCGGGATCGGATGCGGAAGATCCGGGTTGACGGGTACTCCTACAGCGCCCAAAATCCCCGGTTTATGCAAAATTAAATTCAAAGAAACTTGCCCCAAGATTAAAGTAGACTGTATTACCGGCCAATTTATTGAATTAGTGGAAACTATAGAAGAAAATCCTAATGCGCGATTCTTTATTATATTATATATGATGATGATATTCGCATATTGATTGAGAATCTATGCAGGGCAGGAGATCGGGTCACGAACCTTCTCTTTATAAGAAGAAGGGCATTGGAAAGAGCCCAAGTCAGCTACTCAGCTACTTAGATTCATTCTGAAACTGGTAACCCAGCTCCTTAACTCGATTCTCATTCTCCAGCACCAGCAAAAGCTTCAACTGCGTCTTCATCTGGAAAAGCTTCCACTTATTCTTCCTCAGCTAATGCTGCTTTTGTAAAAAGCGCTGGTAATACAAAGATACGATCCCGTTATGAGACCAATAAACAATGAGAATCCCGAGTGCCATTGTCAACGAGACCCCTGAGGCCAATGCCGTCTCGAGAAGACCTATCCCTAAGCCTACGGGTCGAACCCTTTATTAGATATTAGATCGACTCCTATCTTTGAATTAGGATTTTTCAACCACTTAGGCTTCTTTAAAACATCTGATACAGAAAATGAATAGATTTTAATTGACGAAGTTGAATGTGCACTTTTATCACCTATCCGGTGGGAAAACTTAAGATTCCACTCGTAAAAGTGAAAGTTCTGGTTTAGAATTAGATTTGGAAAGAGCTCATGAAAGATCGATTAAAACGGCTATCGCTAACTTACGCTAATAGTTGTCAAATTAGGTAAAATCCCAAAACAAGCTAAAAACGCGGGGTTTTAGCCGTATTTAGAAGACAACGACTTTAAAAAGTGTGAATATCATGCGCTTTTAAATTAAGAAAAAAGCATGAAAAAGAGCAGATGAAATTGCATAATCATAATATTGTACGAACGAGCGGAGTCCCTTTTCTAATTTAAATAAGGCGAGCATATACTATAAATCCGGATGTGCGAAAAGAATGCGCCAGGCCGATATCCCTGTTATAAGGTTATAGTCCAATCCCAAGATTCAATAACAGAGGCCTATGCCAGCCTAAAACAGACTGCACTTTCTGCTGTAGCTGTAAAAAAAGGGGAAACCGCTTTCGAGTAAGATTTAATCTTACGGACAAGTTTACGTTTTATATGTCCTTAGGCCGCGCCCGATGAATAAGCAGAACAAGAGGGAGAGCTTCCTAATAAATAAGTTTCTTATGGCGTTGAAGCAATAGCACGAGGATTCGCACTAGTGTGGAGTTTACCCCCTTACGTGGGGAGAGGGAGTTGAAAAGCTTATGCGCAGCGTAAGGGCATGACTATTTGCTTACTCTTTGTCCTAAGGGAGTGGACTTGCTCTACTTACCGGCCGGCCCTCTCCCGTAGCAGTGCAAAGTCTAAGATCAAGAGGTCTTTCGCAGGAAAGTCACTTAAGCCTCTTTCTTTAAGAAAAAGCATCAGATATGAAGTGCCCATTTAAACTTAGCACTAGCAGTTGTGCTGGTCTTTCTATTGACCGAATCAGAGGTGAGGGTGATGCAACGGCCTGGACTCAAGGTCTCTCCTGCCTCTCGGGCGAGGGATTTCCTGGCTTTGCTTGCATCCCTTGTTGGAACTAAAGGCAATGAATATTGGATTCGGAAGGTCTTCCACGTCTCTATGTCATCCGGTGATCCATATGCATAGTACAAGCGCTTATCTGTGGCAATCAACGAGTGAAGCCGATTAAAGACCATGGGATAAAGGCTCTAAGTCCTTTTTTATCGCTAGATGGGGCCTTCCTCTGCACGGGATTCGATTCACAAAAAGAAATTTATCGAGTAAGAAACAATTAATGTGTAACTTCTTCTCAAGCAGTAGCACCGGCAACTAAAACTGTCTTCTATTCAACACCGGTTACTTCTATAAGACATAATGGAACAATTACCTATTCTATCAGATTCGCTGCCAATAGCCGTGCAAAGAGAGGAGTACTTGTCAGGCTTGAAAGTAGTTATTTCTCGGCTTCTTATATAGTCCCCTTACTTATTTCAAGGAAAGAAGTTTGCAGACAGGATATGGCTTGCATAAGGCGTGTTGTATATGGTATGTATAGGGCTGTTTAGTTAAGAACTAGCAGTTTTCGAGCAGACAAGTTTGAAAGTAGGCTGACGGGCAAGCTAGGGAAAGAGGTCTTTATCATATATTACCGGAATACCTAAAGCTATTGATTTGATAGCGGGTTAGAGGTTTCATTTCTTTCTCGTCCTAAGGTAAACTCATACAGCCAGTTTATAAGTAGTGCCAGTCCTGCTGTTTGCCTTCTCGCGAGTTAAGAGTTAAAACATACCTCTACCAGATCGCCCTGACCCCGAAATAAAGAGTTCCCTTCCCGTCCAGAAGCTGTAGTTGCCGTGGAAGACTATGGATAAGCAGTGCTCCGTATAAGGCTTTTAAGTCTTCATCTCTAAATACGAATGAATACGGTTTCAAGGCCAGTCTTAAGGCTCCTGGAAAGTTCGAACTTGCATGCAGCGAGAAAAAAAGATATCCATTCCCATCGCTTTCCACTCTAGTTGCTTTCCATTCTGCCCAGTGAAAGGTTAACTATTGCCATTTTTCCCGTCAAAATATGAATATGAAAGGAAAAGATACTTTTGAAAGCAAGACATTTAGAGCTTCGTTGCATATAGGTCTCTGCTTCCAATCCCCAATCCAGCTGTCACTGGCCTTACGAACCTCCCCGTATGGCTGTGCTTTCGTCTTCTCCCTCTGGTAACGGAGTGGTTTTACAGCTGTAAACGGTATCCTCTGAGACAAAAAAGTCAGGTGGGGTAGTGGGCTAGGCCTACGAACGAGGCCGGTAAGTGGGCAAAGATGCTTGCTTTTGGAATGAGAAAGAAAAAGGCAGCATGATATGATGTTATACGTGCGTACGTACCATTCCTTATCTATGGTCAACAACTCTACTAAATGAGTACGAGTACTTTGTTGAATCAGAAGAACTGAACTAGCACAAAAGTCTTCCAACTCCCTAGTCGTTACCCCTCTCTATTACTATGTTCGAGTACTCAGTGCATATTATTCGAACTCAGCCCACGAATTAGGGGTCCTCCCTTCCGCTCGGGATCACTTCAGTCTCGTTCCCTATTAGACGATCAACGAGTGAGGGAGCTATTAAAAAAGAGCGGTCAAAGTCTTAGCGCCTGGCTTCCACTACTTCTGAGTAAGTGAGGTGGCGTAGAACTCAAAGTTCTGTCATAACTGCCTTTTCCTAGTTCGGAAGGAAAGAAGCGTACTACGTGAGGCCTCGCCAATTGATAGGGGGGCCCATATTCTTTCCCAGGCTATTGCACCTAATTCCTAATAAGACCAATTTTGGTCAATTCATGTCCGAAATTACCGGGTTCTTTAAAACATGACATCCGAAAAGGCCCATTTACTAATAAAATCGTCGAATGACGAAAAATCACGGGTTGGAAGAAAAAGTTTCGACAAATTTATCAAATCAGTAAAGAAATCATCGAATGACGAAAAAGACCGGCTTTTACTAAACTTTTCATCCGAAAAATATGAGAAAAGTTTCATTATTGGCCTCAAAAAAAGCTTGATTCCAGGGCAACGGCGTCTCATCAAGCATGGAATAAAGAGACAAAAGCCGCGTTTTTTGTTGCAAGTGGCATTTCCGCAAGGAAAAGGCATTTTTGAATCTTCACTTTTAATTTTCTCGGTGTTTTTGGTGGTGAAAAGCTAAAAAATGGCATTATATGAGTAGGGAAACATCGGGGGCAACACAGCGTGCCGAATGCTACCACCACCAGCAACTACTCGAGGAGAGGGTGAGCCTTTATCCAGTTGAACCTGTGTATCCACGATCAGCAACTCCTGGTGGAGCTATCCATGATCGATCAGCAACTGCTGGAAGAGATGCTTCACCCTAACCAACGCTGCTACATAGATTCCTCTCGTTCCAAGATTTTTATTAAATAAAAAGACTCGTTTTAGTCATTTTCAGAGTCGGCTAACGTATAAGTATTAGAGCACTGTCCTGTTGTAACAGAATGGGAGGCATATTCCAGAACCGACATCCTCACTACACCTGGTGTAATAACGGAAACTTTTAAAGACAACCCTATATGTTGATTACTAGGAGAGTAAGTTAGGATAAAAGTTAACAAATACAAATAACTCAATAGAATAAGGTTCCACAGAATCAGGTTCTACCCACAGCGTAAAGCCCAGAGTCAGAGAGGATTCATCCGTGTGAACTGCAAAAGCCTTGCCTTATTACTATACTATATTCTAAGCTGCTTACTTTATAAAGAGGGGGTCTCACTCAATCAGCAAGTGGTATTTCTGCAACAATGGACTTATTGTGCTAACGTTCTACAGTTAGTTTCTAAAGTAAAGATACTACTCGTAACGGTCCTACTTATCGAACATGGCTACTCACGAGTTTCTTATATTATGATAGTATTTTTTCTACGAACAAGAGTTAGTGGCCCTAAAAGCGCTTCTCACAAATGCAAACGAAGCAGCTTCCCATAATACAGGAAAACAGCGAGGTAACCGGGATCCTATACATAGGCAAGAACGCTACTACTAGACAGAGTACGCTCGTGATCTACTACCTCGTCTTACTTATTATATTATATGTATTTTAGGCGCATTCCTATTCTACTATGGGTCAGACGCATATGATAGACTATACTGGAGAATGCTTCGGTCGGTGCAGCATCAGGTTCACCAACTGCCTGTTCTTCAACAGGGGCTTTTACTTTAAGAGTAACTTCCTAGTACGTCCTCCTATATTATAGGGATGCTATCGCTACTACTCTTACTTTGTCTACGTCTCATACTTCCTTTCAACAATCTGAGGTATTCCTGCTAGAAGAGCCAGCCGCGTCTACTACTTTGTTTGGAACTAGAGGAACAATAGCAGTCCTAGGGCAGTTGACTTAGGCTATAGGCTACTTAGATGTGGGTAGCATTATACATCGAATTAAAGCCTCGGTTTCAAAGGAAAAGAAAAAATAAAGCTTCATACCTAATTGACCCCCCGAGGTTCATCTTCCCTAGCTTTCTCTCCTAGCTTAACAGAAGAGTACCTCGTGCGTAAACTCCACTTTAAAACGCCTCAGATATAACATTGAAAAAAAATAAAAGAACATAAGTTAATAGTAATATGCCTCCTCCCTTTGCCTCGCGTCCCTATTTAATATTTAAGTAGGCTCTTTAAACCTACCGAAAAAACCTCCTTTCAATTTGTATATGCCATTCTCTAAGCGTCAGATGCGGGATTACCGCTGTTTGGAAGAATTACTTTTATCTCGCAACTAGTATAGGCCACTCTCACCATTGCTGATGAAACTCCTGAATGCCATAACGCTGTCATGAAAGCAAGCGGTTGGGGGCAGGAGACAGCCTTTAAGAGAAAGAAGGTCTACTGCCCCTGCTTTAGAAATGCTGCCTGAGATCCGGCCGGGGATTGGTTTCGTGTCTTTCGCCCCAGGGGCAGTGGTAAACCTGCTACTTATACACATTATGCCCCTAATTAAATTCTATATGCTCGTACGGAAATGCTATGTCAACTGGTTCCGGTGAGTCGTATCGATCCTAGGTCCAGGCATCTGAAATCCAATCCCGTGTCATTACCTTAGCCGAGTAGACCCCACCCCTTCCCTTATTCTGTCTGATGGTCCATTTATTGATGGGCGAACGACGGGGATTGAACCCGCGCGTGGTGGATTCACAATCCACTGCCTTGATCCACTTGGCTACATCCGCCCTTGCCCCCGAACGGGGTTCAATCTCTATCTACGATCAGACCCTTTCTGAACCCCTATGACCGCTATCAAAGAGAAGCTTTTTCCTATACTATAAGCGTGTTTTGGAATTAGGTTGAAGCCTTGGCTTCAACAATCGATACCGATTGCCTGGCAAAGCTTCAAAGGTTGGGCTGTTCACTTCATGGATTTTACTTAACTTTACTTAAGATTTAAGTAAAGATAGTGGGGCTCATTTAGTAGACAGCGAGCGAGCAGCAAGCACCTACTCCTATCCAAATGAAACAAAAGCGAAGCGAGCCTCTATCAGAGAAAGCCATTCTTGCAGAACAAAGTATAGGTTCTGGAAGAAGCGCACCCCTAAACTACAAGCTTTGAAGCCCCTACTTCTTTTTTTTTTAGGATATTAGAAGAAGCCACTTTCTACAAACCTTTCTATAATATAAGGCGTCTCGGACGTTCTTCGCATGTTTGAGCGGATCCCCCCTTCAGTCAGTAAGATTGTCAAAAGGCGAAAGTCAACGATCTTGAAAGCAGATCACTATCCATATCTAAATATAGATATACCAACACTTAAAGGGCGTAACCAACGGAAGGTTCTCACCCTGTCCCAGACATTGTTCTCCGACGATGTCCCCTGGACGGAAGGGGCCACCATTCTCTTTCTTTCTTCAATCGTTCCGATCAGGACAAGTGGGTTGGTTCCTTTCCTCCTCCTATCTACGCAATTTGATGTCTTCGTTCGTGATCATGTTGGGAAAAAGGTAGTTTTAGAGGAGCGGATGTGAAACGGCGATCCCCCCCTTTCCATTGAAGTAGGGAGGGCCTCCTTCCCCACCATTCCGGCCTATTTAGGTTAGGGATTTTACCAATGCTGAAGGTAGCTTGCTTACCAAGCCACCCACTTGAGAAGCTAGTCGCCCGAAAGAAGCGACGAGGGCTGTCTACGAAGCCCCCCCTGTAGTCGTAGTACTCGGCCCCTTGCTACTTTGATTCAAAAGGTAATCGACGGTTCCCGACTTTCTCCGGTTTTCGCAATCGTAACCATTTGTCATTCCGATTACTTCATGCATAAACATAAAGTTTTTTTTCTTTTTAAAATTAGAAAGAACGGGGCCTTACTTATTTAGGGAAGATTAAAGACAAATAAAGAGATCACAAGGCTTTATGATCGGAGAAAGGGAAGGGGCGTGGTTGGTGTGTCACTAGGTCGGTAAGGGAACCCGTAGGAAGGCGAGCTACGTGAGGCCGAATTCACATCGGAAATCGCCAACATGAACACAAACTCAATCTTGAATTGCGTATAGAAACAAAACGAACCACTTCTATTCTCGGAGCTGAGGTATATGAAGAATGGCTTTTTGGTCCCTTTCGTTCAGTGGTTAGGACATCGTCTTTTCATGTCGAAGACACGGGTTCGATTCCCGTAAGGGATAGGTACTAATTCTCGGCCGCTTTCAGTTAGTGTTCATTGCTAAGTGATTGCTTGCTATCTGGCTGAAAAAGGTGGTCCAGAAGCTTCCAGCAAGCAAGACGAGATCACCACTTCTCTCAGTAATGGACTTTCTTGAACAATTTCATTGCCTTAGATGTATTTTCTTACAATTAGGAATTTCCGACAGAAAGAATCTCCATGCATGCCTTCTTTTTATTCTCCTCTCAGCCGTACATTTTTCTTTTCTAGCTTTAGAGCCTTCAAACTAAAAGAAAGGAAACTGGCTTGCTTGCTCACATGCTATTAGCTCACCTACTTTCTTTTATGGTTTTCCTAAAATCCCCACTCGCTTCATTCTATGCTTGAAAGGATCAGAGACAGAGGGACAGACGCAAGTCGATACAACCAGAATAACTAAAAAAAGTACGTTCAGTTTCAGCACCCGTTCTAGACAGCGGAAGCCTAGCACTAAGTGCAATCTCTAGCGACAACGGTAAAAAATGCATGAAGATGAATTGCCCGCAAACTTTGGACGGTATAGAAGATTCACTTCACGCATACACCGAGAACACGGCATAGCCACACCCCTTATAAATAACAAGGCCATTGCTTGGCTGGTTTCTTAAGTTAATTGGGTCACAATAGCTGGTGTGAAGCAAGAAGGAAGAGAGAGAACCTAGTTCAGTTTGAGTATTTATCAGGAGTAGTTGCATTGCTAGTAGGCAGAAAAGAAGTAGTGCGTTAGCTTATCTGTTCATTTTCAAACAACCCTTGTTTGTGCTCCTTTATGCCGCTCTCGCTAGCAGGGAATCTAGTTCAGCAAGGGCTTTTTTTATAGAGGTTGAGTAAGGGTGAGCTCGCTTGAAGCTGGGGCGCGTCTGGTGGTATCGTATATAAGATCACACGGCTGCTTTTAGGAGCGATCTGTTCATCCAACTCGAAATCTCGTAAGAGAAGAAAAGAAGATGACGCCTCAAATTCCTATGAGAATCTTGGTGGAAAAACCACTGGAAATTTAAATTGGGATATAAGATAAGTCTCTCCTTTTTGTTGGGGGAGAGCAGACTTGTAAAAAATAAGAATGAAAAAAATGATTGTTCGAGTTCGAGAATGGCTGCTCCTTGTGATTGGCAATTAGGATTTCAAGACGCAGCAACACCTATGATGCAGCGGAACCGTGGCAATTAGGATTTCAAGACGCAGCAACACCTATGATGCAAGGAATAATAGACTTACATCATGATATCTTTTTCTTCCTTATTCTTATTTTGGTTTTCGTATCATGGATCTTGGTTCGCGCTTTATGGCATTTCCACTATAAAAAAAATCCAATCCCGCAAAGGATTGTTCATGGAACTACTATCGAGATTATTCGGACCATCTTTCCTAGTATCATCCTGATGTTCATTGCTATACCATCATTTGCTCTCTTATACTCAATGGACGAGGTAGTAGTAGATCCAGCCATTACTATCAAAGCTATTGGACATCAATGGTATTGGACTTATGAGTATTCGGACTATAACAGTTCCGATGAACAGTCACTCACTTTTGACAGTTATATGATTCCAGAAGATGATTTAGAATTGGGTCAATTACGTTTATTAGAAGTGGACAATAGAGTGGTTGTACCAGCCAAAACTCATATACGTATTATTGTAACATCTGCTGATGTACTTCATAGTTGGGCTGTACCTTCCTTAGGTGTCAAATGTGATGCTGTACCTGGTCGTTTAAATCAGACCTCTATTTTGGTACAACGAGAAGGAGTTTACTATGGTCAGTGCAGTGAAATTTGTGGAACTAATCATGCTTTTATGCCTATCGTCGTAGAAGCTGTTTCTAGGAAAGATTATGGTTCTCGGGTATCTACTCAATTAATCCCCCAAACCGGAGAAGCTTAAGCGGAAATTAAAGAAAAGAATAGGGTGAGGAAAAAGAAGAGAAGCCAGTAAGAAGGCTTCGCTCGCTCGCTCTAACGCTCCTTTAGTAGAAAGCAAGTAGAGTGCATAAGCCCCTTTAGAGATAGAGGCGAGTACTACACGAGCTCGTAAGTCAACAAGTACGGAACGAGTCTTGTCTACAAAGCAGAGCGACCTCGTCTTGCTTGCTTCTGGCGAAGCTTCCTGCACTAGATAATGGGCATTCTGGTATGGTAGGAAGACTCCTTTTTAGGCTGACCACTATATAGGAATAGGAGCGATCGCGAAGCCAAGCCGTATAAAGGCGAGCAAGCAGCCCTTATAGCAATAGAAGACGGCCTACTTATAGCCTTCTTTTTCCCCCGCCCAGTGATTTACGATTTCTGCATAGTAATCCTTTTTCGTTCCCTTCTTCAAAAAGTAACTCTTCGACTCTTTCTCTTTCTTCAACAGGGTCCGCAGCAATAGCTCGAATTTCACCTGAATTCATTTCGTTTTCTCGGTGTTTTTCTTGCAACTGTGATTTCTGAAGGGAAATGGTCAAATCCGATGTTCACTTTTCGTTTTCCCGTGTTTTTCGTTGTCTTTTGCTTAGTAGTAGTAAAACGTACTTCCCAAACTCTACTATTTTGTTTTGTCGAGGATTTTGTTGCAAAGACGTCACAACTGGATGAGTGAATGGCTATCTTCGAACAACTTGCGCATTTGAAAAGAAAGCTCGGACTAAATTTGCTAAAAGTGACGATAAAAGACCCACAAGATGCCCGATTTATGAGTTAAACTGCCCCTTATCTTTAAATCTGTGCACACTTTCCGTATCTTTTCGATCGTATCCATGAGATACTTTTTTCTTTGTCCGATGAGCCCTAGACCTTGGAAAGATGCATTCCTCTCCTTTGACCCCCTCGAACAGGCTGACGCACGTACTACAATTGGCGGGATCTCCCCTCCGATATACCAATCTCATCAAGTTTATGCTCAGGGAAAAATATTGGACAGAACGAGTGTAGTACCAGAGCGGGCCAGCCGTTAGCGCTAACTCATGAGCGCATGTCAGGTGTTTCATTTCGAATTCCACTAAAACAAGCTCCCCAAAGAAATACAAGATTAATGCCCCTAAGGAAAGTGCATTTCTCTTCTTTTGACCATTCCCAATGCTATTAAAAGGGAAAACTTTATGCTTTACGAAGTAGTCTTTCTTTCAGATCTGATAGTCATTGCTTGCTCGGAAGCAACAAAGATGTTTTACACGCGCAAGTCGTCTGCCTTTTCAAGCAGAGATAGCTTTCCAATAGTGGGGAAATTATGTATTGGCGAAGTGTACAAAGTTGAGCTCCTAGGAAAAGAAAAGTTCTTAACCCACGTATACTTGCTTCAAAGAAGGATTAAAAATGAATACGCTAGCTAGAATACGAGGTCTAAGGTATAGGTCATTAGGAATCTCTCTTACGGTAATAAATCCTATGGCTACGGGTTCGAGTCCTGCCCGCATACGTTCAAAATATTCATCAATTGGTTTCGCGATTTGTTCATTCTGTCTGAAGGCTTGATAACTACAAAACTTGAAGTACATTCATCTAAATGTATATGAATATCAGGATAAAGAATCCTAAATCGCATAAGCTCAAATCAATCTTAAATCCCATCAAAAGCTAGAATCTTAAATTTATTAAAAGTAAGGGCATATAAGCAAGGGATAAGACGGCTAACGAACCACAACTCGTTACCTGCTGGGGCCCCCTATCTAGACTTCTTCTCTGGGCCAATCATCCTAGTTACCTGGAGCTAGAAGCAAAGTTTAGAATGTGCCGTTACCATGAGTTTAAGTAGATTCGCTAAGTAAGTTCTTCTCGGGGAGAAGTTTAGCTTTAATCCTTTCCTCTATAAGGGGCCTCTCTTCTTTATGTTTATGTAATTTAATTTCTTCTTGCTCATGGGAACAAAGATTCTTGCTCCCGATATCTTTCGTTTTTAGCTTCTGGCTCATGCAAAAGAATTGGTCTTAACTTGGCTTCTTTCTCATGATAAGATATCTTTATTTTAGCTTCTTAGCCCTGAGACTCTCTTCTCTCGTGTCCCTCAGACGGATGATGATGCGATGCCTGGCAAAGCGATAGAAAGATAAACTCGCGGGTATTCTTATTCCAGAGTCAAAGAAAGGTACGTAGTTCGCTGGTATAGGGGCTTCCTTTTTTCGACTCGTTTCTTTTTGCTTTTGAGGAAGAAGATCCTATTGGCTTTGTTTAGCTGGAAGACCATAAGAATAAGAAGGCAACGCACATAAGACCGACCTAGTAGGCTAAAATAGCCCAGAGATCGGGCCACCCCTCCATAGGAAGGAGCGTAGTCTCGGGCAAAGACTCCTCTCGCACCTTCTCTTCCTGCCCTTGAACCCCTGGGATGATTTGAATCTGCTTTAGCTGGGGGCCCCAATCTATGCATTTAATTAACCTTTCCTATTAAACTTAAACTTCTCTTTACGGAAAAGTGTTCCACAAAATAAATAATTAAAAATTAAAAAAGAAAGTAGGTATAATTCAGTTTTAAACCGTCCTAATTCCGTGAGGATGCCGAAGGCTGGCTCGACTTGCCAGGAGAAGTATGAAATGAGTCGACTAAAAGGAGAGAATATGATTCAATATTACGTATCTACCTTCTTCTTCTATAGTGAGAAGAATATACCAGCTCATACAGCTACCCCTGAACCACCGTCCGTCTAATGTAGGAGACTATGAAACATAGGAACATGTTTTATAGCTGTTAGGAAAAGTACTCAAGAGGTATCACCATTGGGATAACTTCATATTAACATTGGGGATCTCTTTTCATGGCATCAGCAGGGGCCTAATGCCAGTCTTTTTTGGTGAAATAGACTGCTGTTAACTAGGATTCAGGCACTTCAACAGCTTTCCTCTCCGAGCCAACCCTTGACTCCCTCTTGTCGAGCCCGCCCCTGCTTAATCTCTAGAGGATTCCATTCCTATACATAAGCGCCTGGCCCTATACTTTCCTAAAATAAGCTCAGCATAAAGTGCTTGTTTTTACCTTTACTAATACTAAGTAATAAGCCCCTGCAAAGGTTGGCTTCTAAAGGAAAAGTCCAGCAATGGCATCAACCGTACCTGTGGGATTCTACTTTCCTTGGCGATTGGGTCAGTGATCAAATAGGCTAAACCTTCGCATCGAAGGGGAGCAGCGTAGGTAGACTAGAACTAGAACTAGAAGTAGTAGTAGTAGTTCCCCCGGCAAAAGAGAATCTCTCTTTGATTGAGTTCCCGGCTCCAGCCTTAAGAGCCTAATTTTCCCTTGGGATTGGTGTACAGACAAGACTGATTGAGATTCGTAATTAGCTGCAATAAAAGAATACGCTCTTTCGACAGAGAAGTGAGCGACGTAGATCTGCAGATGTTTTAGGGAGGAAGCCGGTGCTAGCGAAGTTCATTACCTGGTTGACTCTCTTTCTTTCTAAGAGCAGAGCAGGGGAAGAAGGAGTAGGCCACAAAGGTACTGGGATCTCACCGACCATGCGGCGAAGATGTTTCATGCTTCTGATCAGCTTTGTCACTGGCCACGGATTCTCTATCATCTTCTTACGCCTTTCTTCAGAACTTGCTCTTCTCTTCAATCCAGATACCCATCCGCTTTTGTTGTTCTTTCTCAACTCCAGTTCCCTTCTAGCAGCAGCTCTCTTCCTTTGTAACCTCCTCTTCTCTTCGGAGTTCTGTTGAGCGGTTGTGGAAACTTCTTCTGTCTCCCCAGCTGCCACTGTCTAGGCGGCACATTCTGTTGAGGTTTCACGAACCTTGGCGGCCTTCTTCTGCCAAACTCTATGTCATGCTGTAAGCCTTTCCTACGATGATGCTCTGACTCGTCACCCCATCCAGATGGCTCCCCAACTGGCTGACCCCAGTGTGAGGTTGGAGTGTACTTTAGCAGGTAAGAAAACTTCCCCTCATCTTATCCCAAGGTATCCCATGTCTCCTGCTGTCTAGCTATCTGCCTTCCTTCTGAACTAGCGTTCTCCTCCCTCTTCCATACGGATATGGATATAAAAAGGATTAATAGAATTAATCTAAGAAAGCGTCAAGCCGAAAGAAGCACGATCATACCAATTCATTTCAACCAATTCGGGAATTTCAAAACAACTTGACAGATTTTGCAATAAATTTAGTTGATTCAGTTTCACGTGAAATTTTTCAATAAACGCGGGATTTTTGCTGTCTTCTGAAAGGGAGTGCTCTTTTGGACCTATCATTATTTTTTAGCGCAAAAAGATAACTTCGTATCTTACGGAATTAGTTTTAAAATCAACAATTTTAGCATTTTGTTGAAAAACACCGAGAAAACAAAACTTTTCGCGTTTGAAAACGGGTTGGTTGTTGCTGTCCACAGGTTGGTTTTAGCGCAGGACTGGATGCGGTTGGGTCGACCAATCCTTGGTCCTAGCCTAGCTCAGTGACTAAGAAGAGGGCATACCATATCTCTTAATTCCCAATTCCTCTGTTAATAATGAAAATGAATAGGATATACTAACTGGTTTGACTGAGGCACTTGTGGTCCCACCTTACACAAGCATATTCTCCAGGTTTGTCTAGGAAGAAAGGGTCGCTGAAGATGTTTCATCTCACAACACGAGACAGGCTTCGTTCCTCGACCTGGTATACGAGGCTCTCTAAAAGCCTACCCGCTCACATCTAACTCTAGTCCTCTCTCCCGTGTGCGGTTGGAAAGAAAGTAAAGGCAAGCATGCTATCTGCCTTAAATTCTGTTGTAAAGACCGGTTATTGAGCGTGTGAGAGATTCCAGGAGGGATTCTACGGCGAGGACGCTGCACTAGAAAGAAATGGCCATAGGAAAGGACTTCCTATTGTATACAGGTACGAAATGACTTGACACAAGGAGCAGGAAGGTTCGTCCATGCAGTAAGGGAATAGCTTACTTGGGTACTAATAGAACAGGGCGGATTGGTTGGAACGGTTCCCTCTCCGCGCAAGGGCTGGTTGTGCATCCACTCCTTGGTGACGCACATGCTACAATTGCCGGGATTTCCCCAGCGTACATACCAATTTTACAAAGTTTATGCCCCTAGATAGATAGAAAGGGAAAAGAGAAAGCTTCCTTTGTTGATTACGAATTCCACTAATAAAAGCGAGAACTTCTTGCCAAGTCAGTCCTACTTTCTACCTGCTTTATGAAGAATAGTTGTAGAAAGAGAAGGTCAATGCCTTATTAGTAAAACTAAGTCCCACATATCCTGGAATGCTCTCGCAGAACGCAAACTAACCACATAGCATCGAATGCCTTTTGGTGAGGGAGAAATCCTCCACAATACCACCTGTATTCTTGGATACGCGTATGCAGCGAACGAAAACGGGCATCCAGTGGGACGCATATAGACACATTCAAGTAGCCCGCAGGTGGACATACTCCAGGATAGGGAATAGCAGCGTTTATCACGTATGCTGCACCAACAAGTTCACTTGTATCGACGAATGATTGGCCCAACATAGGATAGATTCCGCCTTTCCTGCATAGTTTTCTTACTCATAAGGGTAAATACCCAGGGATACGAGAGAAATTATGCTTGCTGACTCCTCTTCGAGCTATAAATACCTTAAGAGCTCTTCCTGACGAAATCACTGTCCGCAGATAGCTGAATTAGCGGTCGGAATGAACGAACGGGCGAAAGGGACCAAGGGTAGCGTGTTTGATCAATTGGGTCGACGGATAGGTAACCCGTGGGATCTCCCTACATGTCTTTTGTTTGCAGGATCTGTAGAACCTGCCTTTACTTGACCCGGAGAATGAACAGCTTTAGGTCGTATTTGCTATGAAAGGCCTAGCTCTAGCCCGCGTACTCGGTCGTAGAAACGTTTATCACGTATGCTGTGCGAGGAAGCGAACTTGCCTCTTCGAACGAACAAGCCCTCTTAAAAGGCCTAATGCTAGGTGCACTCCTGTGTTTTCTTGAAAACAAGGTCGGATATTTCAATTTAATATTAGGCAAAGGTATAGCCAAAGGGTGCGGGGGTTTACCCTCGTCGGTACCACCATTACAGAGGTACCAAATAAAGCTTTTGCGCGGAAGAAGCGTCTCCTGAGAACGAATAGGGTTTTGGTGGGTAGTGTCTCGAGCAAATCCTGGCCGGTTTTGGATGCTACCTCACTTCTTTCTTAACTACTGGGGGCATATCCTAGGTCAGACGTCCTTTGCTTGAAGGATCGATAGAAGCTGCCTTTGCTCCATCTGGAGAACGGGCCCTTGAGGTCATCTTTCTTTGGCATGAAATACCTAACTCCAGTTATAGACCTCATAATTGATCATAGCAACATTTCCTTCATATGTTGTGCGAGGAAGTGGGCTTGTATCTTTGAGGGATACGACCCGATAGAATAGGGCTCTAAATTTTTACATATAGGTAACCGTAAAGGGAGGTTGGGGATCTTACGTAGGCGGGTACTTTAACTGAGTTAAATACACTTCCTGCTTTCTCGAAGACGCATCAGGACGTAACGGGTGAAAGAATGAAGCGGGCAGGAAAGGTTGCGGTACGATTAGGATGTGAACGGGCGTCGTTTGCGCAACGAGGGTATAGAATAGAGCAGGCGCTTGCCACGTACATAAAGAATTTCGTGGGTTAGGGAGACAAAGGGTCAAGCCCTCTCTTGCTCGCGGGTGGACATGTCCTTAATTTACACGTTAAAAAGGAGACTTACTGAACCACAAGCACCTATTCCTAGGGCTTCTGGAAAAAGCAGCATTTGCTGGCTAAACTTCTAAAAGCTAAAGCTCTGGTCCTAAAGCTCTGATTGGTAATGCTTCTTTTTACACTGGTAATGCGTCAACTTACTCTTCCTCTGGAGCAAGGCAAGCAAGTGAAGGTACTGGCTAATGAAATGGGCACCGCCGCCCTAGATGAGGATGCGAAAGACTCTTATAATTATGCGCAGCAGAAGGCTTTTCGTACCTGAGTGGGGTGAAGGCAGTATATGGGACTGATTTCCAATCAAAGCGCGATAGACCTACTCTACTAGCTCATTCGTCGTTAGTAAGGAACTGGGATCGAAGCCGCATCCTTACAGTAAAGTCAGAAAAGCATTCCCTTTGTAATAGTCAGTGAGAAGGGCCCCTATCCTATAAGCCAAGCTAATAAGTGGGACCTTAAGCTTAAGTCA